>KB673534.1:5645123-5658119 GCA_000349145.1 Anopheles dirus
TTAAGAGTAAGTTTATAACTTACAGGCCCTCCTGAAGCGATGTCAGGAAACAGGAAAAAGATCGATTTTCTCGTGTCAAAATCTTTAAAGCGATTTTCCCACACTTCATGATTTAAAAGCCGGTGGAGACTGTCCAGCAAAAACTACTCGACCGATCCTCCTGAAATTTTGCACACACTTTCTCAACCTAATTCACGAGTTAACGCTGTCGAATTTTTAATTTTATTTTTTTGTTGTTTTATTTTTATAACAACAAATATGTGAGATTCTTAAGGCAAAAATCGCATTTTTGACTTCAGACGGTCACTAAAATTCAAAAAAATTGAAAATTAAAAAAAAACTCGACAGCGTTACCTGGGGAAATATGTCTAAAAACAGAATGTTTTTGGTTTTTTTTGTCTCAGATGATCCGTTCACGAGTTACGATGTCCACCGCATTTCAATTTTATTGTTTATCGTCTCGGGAGATTTGCTGCCAACGGCTCATTTGTTAATATTTTTAGCTGAAATTTTCACGAAATATTCTTAAAACATCGTTCAACGATGTTATAATATTGTTGTTTAATAAACATTGCCCGTATCTCGTTAAAAAAATCGAGAAAAAGTGTCTTCTTTCAGTCGTACAGACCGAACCCCCCTTAAAGTCCGAAATTTGAAGTAGCATCTACACAATCGTGTAGTCTCTCACCGTGGGTTTTGGGCCCTCTCTGAAGAAGACTATCTGATCGTTTATGCGCGCCAAGAGAGAGGAAACCCACAGAGAAGAGAGTTTCTCGTCATTCTTTGTCGCTCTTTCGGTAGTCTAAGACTTCTCCTAAGCTCGCATTTTCAGTTAATCTGCTTCCCATAGCTAATCTTCGTGATGGTCGCAGAAAACCCGTTTTGTTATCCAAGATTCGTCGGACATCATTTGTGCTCACTGCGATCGTGCCATCCCCGACGTTCGCAAAGCATTTTATTCGGCAAAACCGACCCTTCTTAATGATGGTCTACAAATCTGAAATGTTAAGTAGCTTCGGCGAATTTTAGCCTCTCACCTTTTAGTGGGCTTTCGACTCTGTCTGTCGTGTAGGTTCTCTCCGACTATGTTTGCTCTCCGAGAGATGAGACAACTAAGCTGAAGATATCTTGCGTATATAATAAGCCGCATGGACCAAACGATGCCCCATTGCTAAAAAAAATAAGAGACGAACGAGGCTCTTATGTCCAAAGTATCAGTAGGAGAGTAACTAACCAAATCATTGTGAGATTATCACAGACTTAGTCACGATCCAGCACCTCGTGTGTATCATAGTGGTTATTTGAAGTAAAAAGTGTTTCGAAGGGTTGTTCTAAGCAAGTGGAACTTACTTGAAAGTGTCTTTTGGCTACGTTGGCTAGTGCAATGGTCAGTAAAGACGCTACCGATGGTGTCTATAGCCACTGGAACTAGTTTGACATCGAATCTGGAAAAGCTGCCCGTGCTCCTACGATCGTGCTACGATGAGTCAACTATGGATCTAGCCCAATAGTCTTAACTATAACACGAATAAAAGGTGAGTGGTAGTGCCAAATGCGCAAAGAGTGCTCGTTCTGTATGATCGCTGTCGGTGATATCATTAATGTCGAATTAAAAGTGATGCCTTTGACGTGGCGTGGAATGTGTGATGAGTCATTTAATGGTGAATGGTGGTAGCAAGGAGATGTAACAGATGAAAAATGTGTTTTTATCATGCTTCCAACCCATTTGCCTTTGTAAGGCCCATTTGTGAGTTTACACTGGGTGCGATCTTCATCAGATTTAGAAGCATCGAGTGTCACAAATCACGCACGTCTGGCGTTTCGGGTCAACCTATGTTTTAGTTACGACTGCGCGGTCAAGACATCATAGTGTGATGACAAATGAAAAGAATATGAGTTTTGAGTGCAACTTTAAGACAAGCATACATCGAAGATCATCATATCATCAACTAAACCGAAATAGATGATAATTTGCGCCATGCTTATGGAGTTGAACGATATAAACAAAACACCACTTCAAAGATAGAAAAATACTGTTTTGATAGCATAATGATATGGTGTATGTGACTGTTAGATATATTATGTTTGTATGAGTGACTGTGTTTATATGTGACTGTGAAATAAATACCATATTATTTTTTACGGGCATGAAGCATTCTTTTGATTAGCATCACCAGGGCTTGATTTGAAACCAGAGAATGCAGAGAATGACACGTTTTACCGGAAAACTTTTGCTAGGCCATACGTTGTTGCGTGCTTCGAGTTCAAGTGTGGTAGGTTTGGCGCGTTCTTGCGTAGGTTGCGCGTCGAGTCAACCGAGATCGATGGATTCAAAGATCGAGATTCAGGTGGAATCATCCAATAGGCGGGACCTTTCGTTGGAGCTCATCGGACCTTACCGCTGGTGAAGGGTTCACCGATGGTTCTTTAAGTGAGGAACGAGACGCGGTAGAGCTCTGATGCAAAATGCAACTGCTCTCAGTCACCCGCTCTCGGTCATTGTCTCTCTGTGCGTTTGCTACAGGTTACTTATACTCAAATGTACGCGTTGTGACCTAATTTTGGGCATGGAGGCTTACAATGTTTCTTACACTTGTTTTTTGACTAAACATTGTCCTTCGCTTTAGGGTTTCCGTGTTCTCGAGCCGAGTTCTGCCCCTTTTTGGGTTTGCTCGGTACCTGCTATCGAGTTATGAGTTGTTTTTAGTTTTGGCCCTCCTTTATTTTCCTGTTTCTATGTGCTTGAAATGTGTCTTGGTGTGACTTTTTAGATGGCGCAATTTAAATAGTTTATTTATTTAATTTAGTCAAGTGCTGTTTTCCCATATTCTAATTCTAATGTGTTTAATGGTGGTCTTTTCTGTTAACTGGTAGCATACGTGAGGCATTCTGCTACAAAGTCTTGAAATGAATAAAACCACTTCTTTAAGCTTATAGTCTCTTCGTTTTATACACGTCTCGTTCGCTCATCTGCTGTTTGATGATCTATTCCAATCCTCGGCGATCTATCTTTGCTTGCAACATGCTGCGTTGTGGAGTTTTCAGCTTGTTCTAATGGTGGTAAAAATTGGTTCCAAAGAGCTTCTAAAAAGCCATCCAAACGATTGAGCAAGTGATTCTGTATGCATATCTTTATGAACGCTTGATTGACCATGAACTCCACCCTTGCGACACACCCCAACAACTTACAGAGTTTTTTTCCTCTGAATTATATAATATGTCTTCCAGCATAAGTGACATTCCTTGTAGATCGTTTGTTCAATCTTTCCTTTTCTTTCTACTATTTGTAGCACTTTCGTTTGTCTTTGACTTATCGAAAGCTCGGTTTTGGTTAAATTTTGAACCTCCACCTCAACCGGGAAAACCCCTTGCCGGTAAAACCCATTATCTTCCATTCCTTTACCCACCACAACGCTCGTTAATTGAATTTCGTCGTTAGGAATGAACTTGATCGATTTGAGCGATAAGAATACAGAATTTTGTTTATTTCAATTTAAAAAAAAACACCATAGGAAAGAGAGAGAGACCATCTTCTGATGGCTATTCTCCTTGATCATTGAATTTATGTGGCGTCTAGTTAGAAATACCAGTTCCAGCGGCAATGTGAGTACTATGGCCACACTAAGACCATCGAACACCACCCCATTATAGAGGAGTAGCCGACACCAACGCCTAGAGTCAAAATGCTGTTTTATGCATCACGCTTTATAGTTTGAAACGATTTATATTTTTATTATTATGAATATTTCCGAACAAAATCAAACACAAACAAATTATTACTCGCTACGATACTCTGCACAGTAAACGAATGCCTGCTGTGCTATATCGGTTTACAATTAGAAAAATGTTTGTGAAACATGACGATTGACCCGTCATCCAACATCAAATGAGCAGATATACAACTATATGCTCGTTTTCGGCAGCAAGCACATTTCGTTCGATGACAACGGTCGTTGCCAGCAGGAGGGACGGACCTGAGATTCGAACGGGAGGAACATTTTCGCTATATTTTGGAATGCATTCTCCTGCGTTTGGTTTGGTTGTTTTACGACGCGTTTTACACAATTAACACCTCAAAGAAGCCCACATTCAGCTAATTTGGTTTTTTATTGTATATCTCGCGGGTGTTGGATCAGCAATAACTTGTCAGTAATACGACAACAAATAAAATGAGACAAAAATAAGTGCAGTGCCAAAAACCCACTAAACATTAAAATACACGAAATTTAGTCTAAGTACGAGTACGTGAATTTATAGTCTAAGAAGAGCATAAAAGGTGGTATTTAATGCTTGGAAAAAATCGTCCACATATATTATAGGTCGTTCAAAACTGCTTATATTGTTGATCGATTTTTTAAGCGATTTTTTTGTGATTATAGTTTAAGTAACATGGATTGATTTTAACTATGGTGAAAAAATAGTAACAGTGTGTGTAAAAGTGTGTAAAAATGTTTAATAGACGTATTTTATTATTATACACAACTGAGTAAAACATATTTTTATCTATCCCTTCAAATTTTGGCTTTATTCTAAATAGCAGGTAGTACGGACTGTATTAAAAGTATGAATATAGTACAGTATATGTACAGTAGAGTATGAGTGTTGATAAATATAGTTCAGAAAAACGCTTCACTCTCTTTTATAGAGATTAACCACGAAAATAAAGCTTGATACATTGCGATTGTCAAAATTCCACAATAACTCGCTATATCGAGAACAATGCACAAGATTTTGCATAAGTGTTTGTTTGCATGACATAACCATTCGCTCTTGCGCTGGACAGATCGTCATAATCTCCCAAATAAATGTTGTATTGTAAATCTAATTTGTTAACGAGAACAGGTTGATACATTTTAGCTCAATTGTATAGTAGCTATGAAATACTTAATATCATTCCTTGCTTCATTCAGGTACCACGACGTGCGAAATAAGTACAAGCTTCAAGTCTATCAGTTGAGGACTATTCAGACTATCGTTGAAGGAAAATTCCAAGTAGGTATTATTGCATCCGTTTTACCATGCTTCAATTTAAAAATTATTTAAAAAAACACTACATATCGTATGTTATTTATGTGTGTGACGTATCGTTTAAGGTGTTGTTGAATACAATTGGCACCGGAAATGGAAAATACTACGAAAGATGCGCAAAACACGCCACAAAAAAGGAAACAAGATGAGCCCTCGACAAGTGCTGCAGCAAAGTCCATGCGAACGGCAGGTAAATTCAATCCGAATCCTATGCCACAGGAAATGAACCCAGTGGCATCGGGCGAGCCTTCATCATCGTCAAATGTAACTTCAACGAATCCTGGTCAACAAAAAGTGAGCAACAATAGTTCTCTCCACGGCACCGCTTATCAATTACGACTGGGGATGGTGATAATGTTGCGTCTGTTCAAAATGTACCAACAAGACAACCAACATCGTTTCGAGCTCGCCTTTGAAGATACCGAAGGCAAGAAGTTTGATGATATTACTGTGAGATATTCTTCCCGAGTTTTCCGCATTCAAGCGAAGCATAAAAATACCAAAGACGATGTACAACAGACATCCAGCGCTAGTGATACGGTTTCTGAGGAAGATCTGCTACCGAAAAAGAAGAGAGATCAAAAGAAGAAGGATAAAGACACCACCGACGATGGACAAAAGACATCCGGCGCGCGTGATACGGTTTCTGAAGAAGATCTGCTACCGGAAAAGGAGAAAGATCAGAAGAAAGGACCATTTTCGCTCAGGATGTACTTTGAATCTGCTCGCGAAGTCATGAAATCATGTCGGAACGTGAGGCAAACGTTTATTTTATGCACAAACAAATCACTGCACCCCAGCGTTACTGTTTTCGAGAAAGTGAATAAGGAATTAGAGAAAAACTTACATTTCCTAGACGACTTAAATGCAACATGTTATCAGCTGAACTTTAATAACCGATGGAAAGGGCTGGACGACGTGTTGATACCGGCAAGTGAAGCTGACATAAAAGCGTTTTATGAGAACTTTGTGCTGGTTTGCAATTCACACAACGCAGCTCAACTGGAACTCAAAGCACAGCAGCTACTGCACGACTTGGCAAATAATCAATTCAAAACTACTTACGATGCGTTGCATACTTCAATGTTTGCGGCCATGAGCAAAGGCGCTACACACAAGTTTACACCAGACGTCGTTAAAGGAGTTCTAAAAAAGCTAGAGTTAGGCACACCGATCACTAACAAATACTCGAATATGACAATGAACGCGCAAATGTTGCAACAATCAAAGCTGTATAACTTTTTAAAAACCGAGGACAAACTAACGTATACATTTCCCGGTTACTATAACAAAGAATTCAGTGTTCATCTTATCGCACAAACGGTTGGCGTATATACTAATGATGTAAAAGGACCCCAGACTACGCCTCAGCCTACGTACGAAATTTGTTTAATTGACTGCGCATCGTTTAAGGGCTGTGAGGATGTGACAGACAAGTTCAGTTACGACCTTTCTGCCATTTTCAATGACGATATGCATAACGTGTATCACTTAGGGCATATATTGATTGTCGTATTTATTCAAAACAATACATTCCAACAATCAGAACTAAAAAAGAAACAGGAAAAATATGGCTTTAAAATTATTTTCGTTGAAACTATTGCGGATGGCGTATTCTCTGACGGCATGAATCTTGGGAAGGATCAATCAGAAAGCACATGGCACGTTGCACATCTTGTAGAAGAAGTTCGGAAACAAGCATATCAACGGAATACAAGCCTTTCGCTCTTCGGGACAACTGTATCGCTCGAAACGTTGATAGAGAATGACGATCCTTTGAGGTATTTCATTGATTTGGATGCAATGAATGTAGAAGGTTGTGACATTTCACACGAGCGCAATTATAAGCAAATTGAAAGTTGGTACGTCGGCCGGCGTTTTGAACGCGTCGAAGAAGAGTATCATTACAGTGATGTCGATGATGAATCTAATTCGTCAGATTCGGAAGATGATAATGACGATAATTTCGATGATGAATCGAATTTGCCCGGTGTGAAAGATGACGACAGTGGCAGCAAAGTAAATATCGTATTGAACGATGCTGGGCACGGAAAGTCCACCGTGTTCACGAAATTGGCATACCGTTTATCAACTATAATGGATTCGTCATATGTTATTCGCCTTAACGCGATTGAATTTTCGACCGATTTTAAGAAAATGCAATCTGTAGATATAAAAGGACTCGATAAAGCGGAATTGCTAAAAATGTTCTACTACTTTATTTATTTGGTTTTATTCTGGCACAACGGGGGAAAAGATGCAAAAATCGAAAAACGAAGAAAAGAGGCCAAGGCATGCGCGGAACTATTGACTTATTCTGATGGCAGCATTTCCGGTGACAAAGTTGAAGTAAAACAGTTGAACCTGACTACAAGTCAACTGGCGGCGCTACGTGTGTTTAAAGAAAAATACAACGCTAAGCAGTTGATAGTGCTGTTGGACGGTTTCGATGAAATCGCTCCGAACTACAAGGAGATAGTGTTGACATGTTTTGAAAGATTCGCTCAGCTGGAAGGTGTACGGAAAATGTATATCTCCAGTAGACCGTACCACTTCACAAAGGAGCTCGAAGCGACTTTCCCCGGTTGTAGGATGTATGAACTTGAAAAATTTTCGAAACGTGATCAGAAACACACTGTACGCATGTATGTGCGTCGTAAAATGGAAGATTGTGACAATGACACTGAAAAACTCATATTTGACACACTCATGAACGATTTGCGTAACCGTCCTAAGCAATTCAAATCAGTTCCGCTGTTGCTGTTCATGACATTGAAAATTTGTTTTCCTATTGCGAAGCATAATGTTACAACAGAAAAGAATGCTGCATCCAATCCGCTGCCTGCTTTAGATATTTTACAACTATTTGAAGCGATCGTGGAGAGAAAAGTACAAAGAAGCGAACTGGACAAAAACGGAAGATCTTTAGCGGAATTGGATAATGTTGGGGCGAATAACCAGTTTTTACAAACGCTACGGGGCACGAAAAATCGTTATGCTTTATTGGCTATGTTCGTTATGTTCAGTGAGGAGTATCAGGAAAAACTGCTAAAAAAAAAAGAACGAAAGATAGCTAAGAAGTATATAAAGGAAGCAAAGTCTGCCTTAGATAAAACGGGCATAATCATAGGTGTTCAAGATGACACTCCGCGATTCATTATTCGTACATTCACAGAATACTTTGCTGCGCTTTGGTTGTATAAGAATTGGAAGCGAATGGCAGAAAAGGATTTTTTTCAGTGCGGCTTATTTTGGTCTGATGAATGGTCACAAATCAGAGATTTTTTTGATCGAATGGGCTTAAGAAACAGTAAAGAATGTGATTTGCATCTGGCTATAATCAATAGGTCGGAGGAACAAGTGAGAAACCTACTGTCGGATAGCTCCATAATAGCTACAGATAAATTTGGTCGATTGCCACTGCATTTGGCTGTAACTGGTATAAAATACTCATTTGATAAAGACCTAATGGAGCGTCTTATAACAGAGAAAACAGCAAATGCAAGAGATGAACTATGCCAGTGGAGTGTCTTAAACTACACATTTGCCGTTGGCATTGCTAATTTTTTTTTTAATAAAAAGCTATTGATAATGCTACAGAACAAAGGAGCAGAAGTACTTCTTGAAACCTTGGTCAAACAAATCTGTATACGAGACTTAACGAATGTGTTGTTTAGTGCAGAAGAAGTTGCAGAAGAATTATGTTTTTTAAATCCATTCAACTCAAATCAGCTGCGCTTCGAGTTCCAAAAACAGGTTGTAGAATTCTTACTTAAAGGATTTGAACTTAACATCAACCCGCAACATTCAAACCCCTCTGATGCAAAGGTGTTAGAACTAAAAAATGATTTTTTGCATCCTCTAGCACCACACTTGGTTAGAAAAAATGACTTGTCAGGATTTGAAAAGGTCTTGTATTTTACCGTAAAACACAATTTATTGGATTCATTTCGAAACATATTCCAATATTTGTGCAGGCGATACAATATTTCTACCATCGAAGATTCACAAATTGAGGAAAATATTGTTTTGGGAGACGTTCCTAATATAACACCATGGTTTGAGGATCTTATGTATAATTGTTGTTTAGAATATGATGAGAGTTTTGAGTTGCCTGAAAAGAAAAGATTCATTTTAAAATCACTTTGTTACGCGATCACGACATCTGGATGCAACATTCCGCTTATTGAATACATTATTCAAACAACCAACATAATCATTACGAAGGAGATTATCATGTTGATCGTGATGTTGCTATCATCACCTGGATTTTTGAAACGTTATACATCCCATTCGAAATACTTACCTGCATTCAAATATCTCCTCGATCGAGCGGACATTGAAGAACTGAATCGCGAGGATGAGGAAGGTCGCCATCTACTTCACTGGACGGCTCGACATGGCTGCGTCTACATGTTGCAATGTCTGATTGAAAGGGGATTAGATCCTACAACCATAAATGCGAAAACGGGATGGAATGTGTTTCACTACGCTTTGCATAACGCAGATACAAAAAATAGCAATCAAGGTGTATTTGATAACAAGCTGGCGTATTTACTGTTTCGAGAAGGTTTTAATATGCTTGGGCTGTTTGTTTCGATGTTAAATTCAATAATACATGGAGATTTTCAGACCTTCTCCAATGATTCTACTACAAATGTGCCAATTCAGAATTCGAATAAACTCAACAAAGAACAACTTGCTCTGATGGGAATTGTCGCTGTGTTCGGCAAAATATGCAAAACTGAACTGCTCACCGGTGATGAACGCGATGAAGTCAAGACATTATTACGTCAAACAAATGAAATTGTGTCGAGTAAAGGAATAATTAAAGCGGTGAGTGATGAGATACCTATCTTTGTTTTAGATATATTCAAAGAGTATTATGCTGCTTGTTGGTTGTACGAAAATAGGAATCGCTTGAGAAGTAATACGTCTTTCCATAGTAAGTTATATTGGAAGAACGATTTTTCTCGCATGATACCCATTTTTTATCTTATTTTTTTTAATCATAGCAACGGATGTAAATTACATCGGGCTATAATCCAAAAGTCGGAAGAACAAGCGATTAAACTATTGTCAGACGATTCTAAACTTGCAGAAGACAAAGATGTGCTCGGTCGAACGCCACTACATTTGGCTGTAATAAACCAATTATCACTGCCAGTGGAAAAACTGCTTAATATAATGTCTATAGAATTAATCAATTCCAAAGATAAGTTATTTCAATGGAACGCGTTAGACTACGCATTTACGGTAGATAACAAACAACTCGTCAAAATGCTTCTACCCAAAGGTGCGGACGTACACATTGAGGTCTTAGCTAATAAAATGTGCTCATGCAAGTTGTGTGACATGTTTGAAAAAACAAAAAAATATGCATCATTACTAGGATCTTACGAAAACAGCAAGGCGTTTGCAAAAGAACTTTACATTCGCGTAGTACAACATTTACTCCAGGTTAGAAAGATTGACTTCAACGCTTATCATGTTGAGTTGTACGACCCTTATGTAACAGTTAAGCAGCATTGTCAACGTTTTGAGTACAATGAAATATTGGAACAGCTTGAGTTGCAAACTGCCGTTCAACCGCAACTTTAAGTTCCAAGGTCACTTTTTCGCAAAAAAAAACGATGAACGTTATCGGCCTGTGCTAAGCAATGTGGTGCAGATAATATACAAATGAAAATATCGGTGATGTGCTATTTGTTCAATCATTCATCGTTAGTTAAGTAGTAGAAAACTCATCAATCAATTTGTTAATAATAAATAATAATAAATTAATAATAGCTAATCTGCTTGTAAAAAAATAGTTGAACTGTTAAAATAGCGAATGGCACAAGCAAAATAGTTGAAGTAAAACGAAATGTATCAGTTTACCATGAAGGATGCAGGTCATGGCAGGATCATGGTAGCTAATTTAAGTTTTATTAATGGTATGCTAGGTTATTTTAAGTTCGAAGTAGTAAATACAATTATTATTGAAATGATACAAACAATATTACTTTATTTGCACTCGTGTCCATCCACTGAAGTTTCTAGTGTTGTAGATCGAAACGGTTCGATAACCTGATTCGTAAACAAATAAATAAGATTTTGTTTACTTTCACCAAACATCTTGTGGATCATTTTATCAAATAGAAAGAACAACGAAACGTTTACTGAAAACTTGTACTGAAAAGCTTAATTTACACGCAACTTTAACCTTAAAAAGCGAGAGATGGAAGATTTAAGTAACAAAAAAGTACCAAAATTACTAGATAATGATGACAAAGAACATGATCATGATGTTCTTTTCGAAAGCAGAGCGCGATATCCGAAGAAGTATTCAAAGGACTGAGAAATAAATGGTTTGTATCGGTGTGTTATATGCCTTATCTCAACCCTCCCGTATGCTCACGCTTAGTAAATTACAATAAATAAAACCAGAATCCAACCACACGAGAAATTGAAAAGTTGTTAACAATGTACCTAACACTTTTTGTGTCATTATCATCTCAACTAATTCATCCTCCTGCTCCACACGACATGCTAGCACATCCTACCGAAGAAAGAAAGTAGAACTAACACCTACATTGTTGTCAAAAGGTATGATCGTAACGATACTGATACTCTGATACTCTGCTCCCGAGATAAATGGGATGTTTTCCACTGCCACAGATATAGACGGCATGCCAAAGAATTAGAGAGAACTGACGAAAATCGTACCTCGTATGTGCGCATGACACCTTCCTATGTTGGATAGAAAGCCGTGCTGTTTCATGATGTTCCTCAGCTCGGTCAGAACTATGGTACCTGTTAGGATTAACGGTAGATTTAAATTTGGTCTAGATAAGAATTCGACTAGATCACTAGCCCCCTACAGCAGTAGATAATATAGGAATTTAACGAAACTTAACGATTGTTATACACATACCTAGAAAATAAATTGGTAGCAAAATCGATCTTGAACGCGCAACACCTGTTTTCTCCTCTCGCAAAATTAAGTTGATAAATTCGGATAAAAGTGACACCGCACACGAAATTGAACATTCGTGAGTTTTTCTCACAGTACCGTAGACCGATTTGTAGTCGTTGAATAGGTGTGGCGCAAGGATCTGCTGCCCTCAGCGTTTCTGGACAATCTGGGTGAAGATTTGGTCGGTTTGATAGCTTCTGACGAAATTTTAGGCAAGCGACACGATTTTGAAGAAGAGTCTTCGGGAGAGGGTCTTGAAGGCGACATTGTGGACCGTGATGGTTCGGTACATCAGCTGTGTGATACAAGGCTTCGACACGTCCAGTCGTTGATCCTGCTCCCAACCCTTTGCGATCAGCTGGTGCATGACAATGCCAAACAGGAAACCAATCATCCAAAGATGCGCGAGCATCTCGTCATCAGCGGTCTTGGTATTTCGTTGTTCAATTGGGTGTTGTGTCTGCTCCGTTAATGTCATAATTCCGCTCACCGTGTTCCGTGTTGAACACACGAATATTTACACATCATACTTCGTCTTTGTGGTTTATTTTTATCTGCTGCTACTACGCACTAGCAATAATGTAGTAGCCGATGTTTTGTTTGTTTTCCTATTCGCTAGAGTAATGTCTGTCGAGTTGGTTACCTCACTCTAATTGCTTGAGTGTTTGCTTTACTGTCCCTGATAAGTCGTTTCAACTCGTTCTTTTTATCTCGAGGGAGCAACCGTCAAGCATAGTGCGCACAGACATAAAGGTGATCTGTACACACGTACCAACATTGCATTACAGGCACCCCAAACGAAGGGTGACTCGTGGGGAGGGGATGGAGGTATAGAATTGAAACAGGACGATCTATTAAAAGCATTAAATAAATTACAATTCTTAGCATTCCATGGGCTGCTAACGAATATACAATAAATCGCGATAAAGTCTACCTCAATCTTCCAATCACATCATGATACCCACAAAAAAACTAGAAACACATACAAATGATCCTCCTCGGATGGAAAT
>KB673534.1:5658885-5670281 GCA_000349145.1 Anopheles dirus
AGCGATCGCTTCGGTCCGGACTCTCGCACGGGCTTCTCTACCGGCTTCGGGAGCACGTTGACGCTGCTTACTAGAAGAGTTGAACATTGAGACTCACGCACGCACCTCGGAAGGCATCGCTATGGATACTCACTTGGCAGCGGCACCTCCAGATCGATGTCAAAGTCGTGCAGCGAGTACAGGTTGTTGTCCGCCTGGCCGCCCTGGTTCGGTTTCCGCTCTTCCGTCTTCTTCTTGCCGGCCTGGCCGGGCGGCGGTGGCGCCTGCATCGGCAGCATGGGCGTGTCGTCACGCTTGTCGTCCTTCTTGAACGACATCCGGGGCTGCGTTTGGCGACGGGTGAAGGGATCCTCTATCTTGAGGCCGCGCGTCGCCCGCTTCTCCTCCATGATTGCCTTCTCGGCGTCCTCCACGTTGCGCTTCCGGTTGCGGTCGTTGATGTACGAGATCAGGCTGATGCTGCTGCTGCGCTTCTTGTCCAGTGTACTCGCCCGCTCCTCGATCTCCTGTATCTGCGAGTTGAGGTCCCGCGCCAGGTCGTCCTCACCGCGCAGTTGAGCCGCGTCACGCTCCTGCAATGGAAGGGGTAGACATTATGAGAACAAGCGAGGCATCAGCAGCTACAAAGTCTTAAGCGATTGCCGAGGAATAGGATTGGAGTGAACATTTACACAATTTGACTCGATCTTCGCTGCCTTAACGTCTACAAGTGTTTGAGTCTGCTACACTGTTCATGACGCGTGAATGGTAAAACATGTAAATAGTAAATCTTGTTCATATACTTTAATATCCTACAACAGTGCCTGATGTATTACTATCACTTATCGTATGTAGAAGAAGGGATAAAGATTGACCGCAAAAAAATACTTGATCATTACGGTGAATACTTTCTACAAAACGCTCCCTCCTTTCTATACCTCCATCTAGGTCAACTTGACGCATACGATAAAATGATAGTCCATAACTACCAAAACCGTCTATCAACCACTGACCAGATCCCTATCATACGACAGATTCTTCAAAAGGAGTTTCAACATCAGATTCATACATAAAAGAGCCTTGAAAATTATTTCAAGGATACATATGATAAAAGTGGATAAAAGGGTAAAAGTGCATAACCATACTAACAGTCTACGCCAAAGCAATTGGCTTGTCTTTCTACAGTTC
Source organism: Anopheles dirus (assembly GCA_000349145.1). NCBI lineage: Eukaryota > Metazoa > Arthropoda > Insecta > Diptera > Culicidae > Anopheles > Anopheles dirus. The sequence continues at coordinate 5,660,053 of KB673534.1, forward strand.
AAATATGCCCTTGAGTGGACCTTTCCGCGATTCAGGGGATGGAACCTTCAAGGATCATCTTCTAAAAGTTTGGTCTTAACTTGGAATATGGTGAAGGAGATTAACATAATTGGTTTGCGGTTCTCCAATGTGAGTTCAAAAGTCGTCCACCGACCTTGAGTCAAACGACAACTCTCAACGTTCCGCAGGAATGACGGGAATAGAAACTTGACTGAGAACGGTGCACGGACGCTTCGATTGGGATCTTGTTCAACTTCTGCATGAGTGGCCCCTGGAACGTCGTACGTACCTTCATCAGGATCGTCTTCTTCATGGCGTAGTTGGTCGGATGCGCCCGGAACCGGTTCTTCTCCTCCACCAGCCGGTCGATGTCGGCATCCTTGAACTCGTACTGCGACGCCTCCTTGATGTCGCGCTGCTTCCGCTCGATCATGTCGACCGTCGGCAGTGCCGTCCCGGTTGTCTCGCACACCGTCAGCCACTTCTGGTACTCGGTGTCGGAAAAGTCCTGGTTCGACACGAACTCGAGCCGGAACACGCGCTCCTGGCTGCCGTGCCGCAGCTTGAAGCCCTTGTTCGTCCGGCTGCGCCCGAACTGGTAGATTTTGGCCGTCTCGACCACGCCGACAATCTCCGCCACCCGGTAGACCGGCTTGCCCTGGTTGTTGCCGATGTTGATCCGCACGAAGCAGTTCAGCACGGTCGGCTCGAAGATCGGCAGGTTGATGAAGCGCTCCAGCTTGTGGCGCGAGATGCGCAGCTTGTTCAGCTCCGCGTTCGTGCTGATCGCGACCGGCTTCCGGCTGCCGGAACCGGACCCGGACCCCGAACCGGACCCGGACCCACCCGCCGCCTTCTTCTCCTTGTCCTCACCCTCGGAGTCGCTCGATGAACGGCTGTCGCTGCCGCTGCCGCTGTCCCCGCTGCCGCCCGATCGGGACCGCCGGTCGCCGCGGGCCTTTTTGTCCCGCTCGCCGCTCCCACCACCGCCCCCGTCCTCGTTGTCGTCCGAGTCCGAGCTGCCAGAGTCGTCCGAGTAGATGTCGGACGCCTTCAGCTTCATCTGCGACTTGCCGCCCGGCACGTCCGACAGCTCCTCCTTGTCCTCCTGCTGGCTGGCGTCCTGCTTTCGCTGCGCCTCCCGTTTCGCTTCCTCCTCTTCGCGTTTCGCCTTGCCCTCGCGCTTCGCCTTCAGCAGTGCCATCGCGTTGCTGCGCTTGTCGTCTGTGCGGTTCATTTCGACCGTCTTTTTGCGCTCCTTCGAGCGTTCCTTCGGGTCGAAGTACTCGGACGCACTCGAAACTGGAAACAGACATCGGAAACGAGTACGGTAAGCAAATAGTGTCACATTTCTATACGGTTTTTACAGAATATTTTGTAGCATTACTTATTCCTGCCAGTTGCTTAGACATTTACCTTGAAGCTATAGAATTTGTAGTCTTACAAAATTCTATTTTCACTTCAAAAGTGTTGCATATGCCAAAATCGCATTTGGCCTGATTCCCCGCATGGCAGAGGACTTACTAGCTAGCGACACATACAAATTAAGTCAGAAAAAGCAAGGAATTTTTCGCTCTATATTTCTGAAGGAAGCCGAAGAGCAAGTCGCCCCAGCAAACTTCGTGCCGAAAAACGTGATTCTCCAGTTAAAAATAAAAATATGAGTTGAGAGTTTGATTTCGTGTTCGATGTTTGAAAGATTCAAGAGAAGTAATATGACCGTAGCAGAGAATTACGAAAGGTCGAGGAAGTGTACCGAAGGACTTCCTGTTTTTTTAGCTCACAAATCCTTTACAAATCCAATTCAACCGAATGAATGCATCTAAATCCCAAGTTTAGAGACTCCTAAATCTACCAGAAATCATAAGAATAAAATATCCACCAAATACTATATGGCGGAGCGGAAAATTTTACTTCAGAGATTCATTTTCAGCAATAGTATCTATAATTTTGTAAAGATTCACGAATCATTTGAAGGAGTTTATCTCGAAACATGACTCCGAGGAGCCATCATTAACATCAAAACGTAACGTTTACTTTCAGAGCTTATCCGATAGTTCACAAACACACCCACGGCAGTTTCCCTCACTTACCGTCATCACTTTTCTTCTCCGGCGACGAGGAAGGACTGTCCGCCCGGCCCGTTCCGCTGTCGGGCGCCCCCATCATGGAACTCTGACCGTGCAGCAGGTCTCCCGCAGCTTCGTTCGTTTTCAAGGATGCTAACGCCACCGTCGGTACCGCAGTAGCAGGCATCGTCGTCGCCGCCGCCGCATTTACTGCTGCCGCTTGCTGTGCCGTCGTCGATGTCGCCGCCGTTGCAGCAGCCGCTGCTGCCGCCATTGCAGCCGCCGACGCCGCCTTCTTGCGCTCCCGTTCCGCGTTGGCGGCGGCCGCTGCCGCTGCCGCCTTCTTCTGGGCCTTTTTCTTCTCCTTCTTCTTTTTCTTGCGCTCCGGTTGCGCTTGCCGGTCGCGGGCCCGTTCCGCGCGTTTGGCCAGCTTCAGCTTCCGCTCGATCTCCCAGCGCGTCTTCATCACATCGCGCCGCTCGATGCGCTTGAAGATCTCCGTCTCGCGCTCCTTTTCGGAGAGCGCGTTCAGCCGGGCTCGGTCCGCGTCGTCGCCCATCAGGTGTTCGTCGTACCCGTCGTTGAACTCGGAGTCACTGCTGCTGCTGCTGCTGGTGCTACTGCTGCTGCTGCCGCTGCCACTGCTGTCGTCACTCGTACCACCGTCACTCGAATCACCGTCGTCGTCTTCGTCGCTCCCGGCCTGCTTGCCCGTGGTGGTGATGCCAGCGGCTCCAGCTTTACGCGCGTTCTCCGAGTCCGACGATACCTGACCCTCTTCCGGTTCTGAATGTTCGTCATCGTCGATAGGCTGTTTGCGCTTCACACCTCCCGTAACGGGGGTGGATGTGTTACCGCTAGTGGCACCGGATGGCACGTTGTTGCCGCGCTTCTGGCCGTCGTCCCGTTCGCTCTCCGACTCGGACGAGGACGTCGGCTTGCCACCCTTCCGCTTTCTCTTCGCCATCGCCTCCGTGCCCGACTCTTCCCCGTCCTCGTCGTCGTCATCGTCGTCATCGTCATCATCGTCGGAGTCTGATCCGGAGCCCGATCCCGACCCGGAACCGGAACCGGACCGGTTGTGGTTCACATGGCTCGGCGATGCCGACGCTAGACGGGTTGTTTTCTTCTTCTTGGCCAGTGAGAGCAACTCCTGTGACGGGTAAGGAAAATAGAGACGGCACGTCAGTGTTACGGCACGTTCGATTCGACACACTCGTCGACACTCACCGAATCGAGGTCTGATCCGGATTCCGAGTCGCTGCTGCTTTCCGAGTCGATCATGGCCTGTGGTTTGCGTTTCACCATGTTCACTGTCTATGTGTGTATGTGTGGGTGTGTGTGCGTGTGTGGTGCGGTGAGTGGCGTTGTGTGTACGTTAATCCGATTGCACACACGATATTCTGCAGTATCCTAGCGAAATGTTTTGATTTTCTTGATTCGTAATTACGGTGTGACCTTTTCCGAACCACAACGACGCTAGGGCACACACACAAATGCACACTAGTACTGGGAGTCACTTCGCAACGGCATCATCAGCCCAGAAGAGGACGCCTTCAAGCACACGGCCGCGTATCCTGGTCCGGGTGGCCTACTTCTTCACCGTGCCTACCCAAAAGCCTTGCCTGCTGCGGTACCTTCTTCCGCGGCCCGGTTTCTCTCGCTTCTGCTACCTGTTTAGGTTGTTATTTCGTTGGTAAATTATCGGTTACGCGACGTTCTAGGACGGACGGAGCCGCGGCCACCTTTTTCGATCGAAGCACAAGATGACAACAAACGGGCGGCCCAAGGTGGGTAGAGCGGCTGCACCAGGCTGTCAATCAAGGCCCATGGACCACGGAATGAGTGTGAACCACTGTGATTATCACTGTGGTTCGCTCTCGTTGACAGTTGGTATGCGCTGTGACAGCTGCTCTATTCACCTTTCTCGCCCAAAAAAGCACACACAAACACACGCACACTCTCGCACGACACAAAAGAAGGCAGACAAAACAGAGGCAAATAGGAGAAAATCTTGCGGGGAAGAACCCATAAGGACACTACACTGCTGTTCCGGTGTTCTGTTTTCGGTCGGAAGTGCCAGCCGGACGCTTTACTAGCCGTGGTATAACGCGATCGGTCAGATAAACAACCCGTGGATATCTGCACCAGTCGGGGTCGTCATACTGTAGAGTAAAGCAGGACACAAAAGTCGAAAAGTGTCGTGTACGTGTGACCTCCCCGCGCGCAGCAGAACATGAATCGTCCGAAAAGGCAACGCAGAGCATGAAAACACAGCATCGTAGTAATCATCGCCAAACAATTGCTGCCTCCTGCTATGCTGAAGACACACACGCACATTCGTGCACGCACGCTCTGAGAGCCACATTCTGCATCCTTCGCCGAGTAGTTGCCTGTGAAGTGCCCGCAGTCTTGTGCCCGCTGCTGCCGTTTTGATTCCGCTTGTTGCTGCTGCGAGGTCCTTGTACCGTCCAAATTTGCTGCAACCAAACTCGCATAGCAGTCTTGCCAGGTAAGTTCGCTACATCCGGCTGCATCCGTATGTGGAACGACCCATTCTTACCACCAGCATCAACCTAGTTTGGTTCTTCATAGTTTAACCTTATCTGACTCATTCATTCATTTTCAGTTTTGTTCCGCGTATCCACATCATTCTTGCCTTCAGTGACCACTGAAACAATCCGGGACTAACATCAGACTGTTTCAACCCCACAAACAAGCCCATCCTGACCCAAGCACGCCCCATCGGTTTGATCATAGCCCATCAGCACCCCTGATCGCAACAGCACATCCGTTCCGTTCACCGCGGGCGGGTTTGCACTCTCTCGGAGCGTTCAGCACGGGCTGCCCGACCCACGTGCGAGTGTATGGTGTGCGCGCGGCCCGTTTTGGCTCGTTTCCCCCCCGTGCAGACGTGAGGTTTTTGTTGTGCATGTGGTGATGTTCTCAAACGGGCTTCCGTGCAATCTAGCATTCCCCAGCTGTCTCGGTGTGCCAAAGGATAGCGGAAGCGACGAACTGCTGCCGACAAGCATGGGAAGCCGCGAGCCCGTCATTCTCAACGTGTACGATATGGTGAGTATCCACCCCGCTTAAGGACCTGTGTGAACTGTGGAGGAGTATCGTTTTGTACAGCACATACAGTTGTTGTTGTGACATTTCCGTTAATTGACCGCAAAGTTTTGTCTCTAGGAACGTAGGAAGATTGATGCCTAAAACATCAAGAGCGTTTAACAGACCTAAGGGTCAATTAGGAACGCGATTATCTGGCGCTCTATAGTTTCAAACTTAAAGCAAAACTAAACCATATACGAATTTTATCATGGCTAAGCATTCAAACCTTCTACCGTTTACCGTTTTAATATAAAGGTTTTGCTAGACACTTTTCCGCATTCAAATTCTTGACACATTCTTCAAAACCCTTCTATTGATATACAAGAATAATCAATGGATTTACGCAAATAGAACTCTCAGTATGAAAAAGACACAACCTGTTTTATCAACTTCTCCAAACAAATGCTAAACGCTGTATTGCAGGTTATCAAGTTTGTAATTTGCACATGTTCTTTAATTATGTATGCACAGAAAAAGCTTATTCCGCTATCCGTTGTTTCTAAACAAAAAGTATCGCTAAGAAACAGAGTAGTGCCATCTAGTGACAGCTATTGCAACTCAACAATAGCATTGTTGTTTAGGAGGCGCCATCTCTTGGCCGGTAGCGTAATTTAACTATACGTATTTAAGTTTTTCACGATTAAGTTGTAGACAAATATATGGAAAGGCTCTTTAATCCTTTGTATTTGTTGAGATTATGCGAATCCAATATGTCGTACCTTCCATCAAAGCCAAATTAAACTAATAATTTCTCTTTCGTATGTTGTTTCCAACGCTCCTTTGCCGTGTGCAGTACTGGATCAACGAGTATACCACCTCGATCGGCCTAGGTGTGTTCCATTCGGGCGTGGAGGTCTTTGGGACGGAGTTTGCCTACGGTGGCCACCCGTTCCCATTCACCGGCGTGTTCGAGATATCGCCCCGGGATCACGATGAGCTGGGCGACCAGTTTCGGTTTCGGTAAGTGGTGTGCGGGTACACAGTATCGTCTACTATCATCCACTACATCTGTTACTCTTCTCCCTCTTTTTTGCCGCAGTCAAAGCATTCAGATCGGCTGTACAGATTTTACCGAGGAAGAGGTGCGCCGAATCGTGGAGGAGCTGGGCAACCAGTTCCGGGGCGATCGGTACCATCTGATGAACAATAATTGCAATCATTTTTCTGGTGCGCTAACACAGGTACGTATGGCGGGATGAGTTCGTTCGCACTTGATGTTGTGCACACGCCGCTTTCCGGGAAGATTCAATCGGATCTATCTGCAGGGATGAGTCAATCAGTGCACGAATTGAATCATAATTTATTGAAGGTACATTAACGTTGGAGAGATAATAACTATTTTTAGAGCTTTCAGAGCTACACCAATATGCAAATCAGTACTAAGAATCTTGAGAGTTATATCAATCGTGACTAATTCATCATCTATAGGCGGCCATGAATGTTTAAAAAATAGTAGATATTACAATTTAGATTAATTTTCATATAAACTTTTTTTTTAAGATTCACAAATGTGCTCTAAATGTTCGTAAATGATATAAGTATCATAAATGTCGGAAAAAACATTGGGAAATTCATGAATCTCCCAATAAATCTTCAATGGTTCAGAAATCTTAGTGGAACGATTATTATTTCTAGAATCTTTAAGGTCTTTAAAGGTCTATGAATCTTCAAAGGCACACCAATATGAAAATAAGTTCCGTGAATCATCAAAGATGCACAGATCTTCCGAGATTTATGCATCTTTAGGCGTTTATGAATATTATGGAATCTTTTATCGGAAACACATTGACATTATGTCCCGTTTTTCATTGCACGAAACGGCAGATCCTTTGCGGTCAGGAAATTCCCAGCTGGGTGAACCGATTAGCACACTTCAGCTCCTGCGTACCCTTCCTGCAACGCTGTTTACCAAAGTAAGTACTAGCAGGCGCATTAAGCGGGAGTGCATGACCCGTAGACACAACCGAAAACCTTTTTCATCATCCCTCACACTATCCTTGCAGAGAATGGTTAACGCCAAATGCCTTACAACAATCGATAACCGCCATACAGGATCGCGATTCCGATTCGAGTCCATTTTGAGAGTAGCATCGCTTTCGGCAGCCGGACGAACCGATACCTCCACTCCACTACTTTAACGTCTACTTTAAATACTCCCATCGCGCGTCGTCGGAACAGGATTGATGGCCCACCAGCAGCACCAACTTCACCAATGCCGGACGGTTGTGTTTTGCTATCCCTGTTCCGTTTTTGCCGACCAATGGCCGGAACTCTCACTCGAAAAGTCAGACACCGACAAGAACTGTCAAACTTCCACGGATTGACGATCGCTGGCGATTGATTCGGGCTGTTCTTTAATCGTCGCTCTATTCTGCCCCTGAATCCGATCCGATTCTACCGGACCGGTACGGCCTATACGTAGGAGAGAAAGAAACAAACTCAGCCACTATTTTGTGGTCGGTTTTGCGAGTGTAAACAAAATGGTAACCCCCGTAAACGATTAAATTGTGACATTGCGAGTGAGTGAGTAGCACGCCAACGCTTGCTTCGGAACGCGTGCGTTGTGTTTGGTTTTTATTCCGCGCACAGATTTCATACGCAAACGAGGAGTGAGAAAGAGCGCGTGTGTCGGTTTAGCGATCGGGAGAGAAGAATTATTTTAATTTTTTTTTCTGTTAGCCTTAAGTTACGTGGACTTTTACACACTGCACTGGGAGGCGAGAGATGGAAGCAACAAAAACACTATTTCCTGACAACGGCACCGAAACCGTGCCGAAACTTCTGACTAAAAACGCCGAGCTATTAACCCGTCTTCAACGCATAGTCGAACCGTGATGCTGCGCCGGCAGCAAACCAAACTCAATCCGAGCTACGGCTGTACGCTGTAGGGCGCAGAAAGGAAAGATATTACGTTGATTCTCACTTTAAGCATAGTTTTAAAACCGGATTTGCAAGAACTGATTGCAGGCAGACTCACTCCCACACGGAAGCCACACAAACAGACACACTTGGAGTTGAGTGCGTGCGAACGAAAGAGTGATTGAGCGGGAGATTGTGTAATAAAAGTTGTGTAAATTAGGTCAAAATCACCTCCCCGCCCCCCACTCGCTCTCGTCGGAGCGGTCGGAAGCTTTACTAAGATGAATCAAATAATCCAAATTCGTTAACTTAAAGAGAACATTGAATGACAAGCAAACAAAAAATTAAGGATTATATTATATATATACATAAAATACATGCGGAACTGTGTAAATGGTGACGATAACTAATAGGTACATAGTGTGACGAGGGTTACAGTAGGCGAAACGACAACATAATAGAGGAACCAGGCGTGTTAACTAAACAGCAAAATCGATTAACTTTACAAGAGTGAACTGTAGTGCAACAGCAACCCTATCGGTACGCGGCAATGCGTTAAGTTACGTATGTATGTGTGTGTGTGTGTGCGTGTGTATGTTACGGATAGTAATCGTTAACAGAGGTTTTGAACCATTAACTAATCTATTAATGAAAGTGTTCGTTGAGAAGGAAGGAGCTACATTAAGAGAGTTTATGCCGGAAGGATCGATCTCGGAAGAGTAGTGAAATGTATGCAACTTTCTCTTTGTCTGTCTCTCTCTCTCTCTCTCTCTCTTTCTATGTCGCACACACACACATTCTCTAGCTTTGACTGTTCGGTTGTCCGAACAAGAGTTCGCCAGCCGTCTTGCGATCTATAATCCTGCTTCATTTCATTATGCCATAGGATTTAATAAGGCAACCGTGACCGGAAAGTATTATTAAACTGCAGTACGAACGAACTTCGCAATCCTCATTGGGTTCCTCTACATCGCAGTCGACAATTGCGTTTCTTTTTCGGTCGAATCGAATTTATACTCACCCACAGTTCACTCCCTTGGAATGCGTTTTCGTTCCGACAGATTTTTTGCGAAGGCGAATGAAGAATGTGTGAGAGAGAGAGACAGTGAGAAAATCACACACGTGGCCACACATGCACGGGGAAGTAGTTTCTAGCGATCGAGTTAAGGGAAGTGTGCGGGTGTGCCCTCTTTCTCCCTCTCCATCCAGTTCCAGTCTAAACCGCGGTAAAACAGAAATTATACAAAACAATAACGAAATCACATTCGACACAGTTCGCCGGCCAGCAACCAATGGGCACGGGTGGCGGTAAACACTCAAAAACGAAGTAAGCTAAATCGAACAACTGTATAATTAATGAATAAAAACAAGCAAACAAAGCAGTACGAGCGCGCGAGCCCACCGGCTAGATATTACTCGAAAGAATTGCTAATCGATCAGAAACACACCGATGAAAGCCTTTGCGAACAAATGGTGGCTTAGTTTCTAGCAAGAAAGAGGATTTAAAGCACTAGAAATGCGTTTGTCACGCGTTCCTCCAGTAATGATCTATAATGAGCAGGATATGAACTACTTACTTGCTTCCTTGTATCGGGTGGATGTGCAGCTTTCATTGGTCTTGACCATTCTGGCAGGAGATTCGACATGATCTGTCCATCTTCAGCGTGGATCTACTAGGACTTGCCTGTTTGTCAACTTCAGTTCATATGCCTGACATGATCAGTTTTATTGATCTGTTCCGAATCTGTTCCTTCTTGTTCGGGGTTTGCCGTCAAGCGGCAAAGGATAGACTAGAATCTCACGACTCTAAGTGAACCCATTCCAATTGGGAAACTGTGTCTTACTTCTGGAAATGGCAGCGAGGTGACAGTGAACATGAAGCGTCTTTCCTTTATGATTCTTTCGAGAGCAGTCAGTCATATGAATCCTTAGTGAAGCATCATTCGAAACATGACTTTGATGGATGAGATGCGTGCAGTTATTAGGATGCAATCATTTCAAAGAAACTTTTCCACTCAGCGAACCTGTCGCGACGGACGAAGCTGGAACTATATAAAACATTCATAGTCCCAGTACTCACATACGCCTCTGAGACATGGACCCTGTCAAAATCTGACGATACCCTCTTAGCCGCGTTCGAGAGGAAGATGCTTAGGAGGATTGTTGGCCCCGTATGTGTGGAAGGAC
>KB673534.1:5670886-5690190 GCA_000349145.1 Anopheles dirus
ACGGCGCGCGACCGTGAGCGGTTCCGGAGTTTGTTGCAGCAGGCCAAGACCGCAAAGCGGTTGTAGCGCCTGATAAGTAAGTAAGTAACCATTTCAAAGGAATCACAAGTCTCTGGAGATCAAATAATTGCTAAAGATTCATGAATCACAACAAAAACTATGAACTTCTGATGACTTATGGTTCTTTAAATATGGATATGGATTTCTAAAGACGCAAAGCCTACAGTTGCAAATCCCATCTGAACTGTGGCGGGAAATTCATGTTTCGAAAGTTTGAAAACTAACACAGGTACTCGAAGGTTCTACTCTTATCAACAAATTAACTGGAGGTAGTAAATGTAACTAAAGATTCATGAATATGAACAGATTTAGGAATTGTGATTCTTGAAAGAAATATGAATCTCTAAAACTTATGAATGTTGCGAGAAATCATATCAATGTTAAAAAAAAAAACATAAATATTCAAAGGTTGATGTGGTGTTTTGGAGATTCGTGAATTTCCAAACTTAGGACTTGGATACATTCATATGGTATGCATCTTTAGAGGAGCTTAAGCTTTCAGTTCTTTGTAATCTTGCGTTCCAAGCAATCTGCATCTTTGCTGCATCTTTAATCTGCATCTTTAGATTGCATAAACTTGAAAGGCAGATGTATCCATTCAGTTCGAAGATTCATTCCGATTCAAGAATGCGAATCAGGCTTTCATTGAACACAGGTCTTCTCTGTAAATCATCGATCACATTCTACAACGTGGATAATTGCCCCTGTGGATATTCGGCTTAGACGTACTGTGGGTAAGAATTCGTTAAACTCCTCAGACAATCAGACAATCGACGACCGAAAGTGTTCGTAAAAGGCTCGGTAGTGTCGGCTCCCACTGGAAAATCGTTTCCCATCGGCCAAACACTATAACGCCATTAATTATATCGTTAAAGTGACCAATCTAATCCGCACCAGGGGCATTTATCGACAGACGGATCTCGATCGACCCCTCTGACTCTGACCCCACGTGGGGTCGTAGGGCTTCTTAACGGGGAGGAGCTCGCATCGGAAGCCGCTGGGAAACGGCGCTGCAGTTGATTTAATTAAAAATTTATAATTTTCTGCTCCCCGGGCGAAGGTCCGGCCCGGGTGCCGGCGCACAAGTCGAAAGAACTGTCGCAAATAATTGACCAATTAACTCATTCAGCAGAAAACGATCTCCACCGTCTCGACAATGGAGCCGTTCGTTGGGCGCGCGGGATTTACTGGCTCTGGGTTCGTGACTCGCTCCAAATCTCACTGGCTCACAATTCCTTTATTTCAACCACCGTGCTAAGAACGGCCCAAACCGACGGCAGTAGCAGCAGCCCGGCTGGGACGGTTCGGAGCAGCGCAGGCGCGCGGCTGGCCGCGCCGTAGTCGAAGAAATCGTTCGGGATGAAGTTGTCCGTGATAAGGCCACCGTCACCGGCGGACCCGCCGTACTCGGACTCGCTGTACTCGAGCGTCTCGGTGGTCTGCGCCACCGGGGAGGACGGTGCCGGTGCGGACGTGTCCTCGCTGCCGGGCTCGATCTCGACCTCGCCGCCGGTCGCGAAGCGCAGGATGTTGCTCGGATCGCTCCAGCCGTACCGGTTGCGCGACAGCACGACCACCTCGTACACGCTGGTCGGCTGGAGGCCCTGCAGCGTGTAGCCGATCGAGTGCAGCGGCCCGTACGAGCCGTCCGCCGGGATGATCAGCTCGTTCCAGGCGAGCAGCAGCGGGTGGCTGCGGTGGCGCGCCGGCGTCACGTTGCCGGACGGGACCCGGCGGAACTTGAGCTTGTACTCGATCAGCGGCGAGTGGCTCTCCGTCTGCCAGATGAAGTTGTGCGTCGTCGGGGAGGACATCTCGGCCGCCGGCTTGAAGCCGGCCACCATCGGCCGCCCGGTCAGCTCCAGCTGGGCGCCCGCGATGCCGACCCGGTTGCCCGCCTTACACTCGTACTGGCCGAGGTCCGCGTCGCGCAGGCTCCGTATCGCCAGCTGGTGGCGCTGCACCGTGTAGTACTGGTGCTTGGTGACCAGCGCGTCCAGCTTGACGATGCGCCGATCGAACACGACCGGCAGCCCGTGGTGGAACCAGTGGATCGACGCGACCGGGTGCCCCGTCACCAGACACTCCAGCAGGCCCGTCTCGCCGATGCGCGTGTGCACCGTCGGGCTGCTGACTTCGATCTCTGGCACGACTGGCGCAAATGTGGAAGACAGACAGACAGGTGTGGTCAATTTCGCATCTAACGATCCTGCACCTCAACTCGGGCTCGGGGCAGGAACTAGTGTTGCGTGAGTCGGATTCAGATCCATGGTTGTCATTGCATATTCGATAGAATTTATGAATCTGAAGCCCAAGTTTTAAAAGAAATGTATTTTAAAAGATTCATAGATTCACGAATCTTGGAAAGTCAATTAATCTTGAAAGGTTCATGCATCTTGGAAGGTTTAAGAATCTTAGAAGGTGCAATGTATCTTGGAAGATCAACGAATCTTGGAAAATTAAAGCATCTTGGAACGTTTATGAATCGCAGAAGGTTCACGGATTTTTGAGATTACATGGGTTTATAAAAATATATAAAACTTGGATATTAATGAATCTTTATAGGCACATGCATCTTGGAAGGTGCACGTATAGTAGAAGGTTCAATCCAAGGTTCAGATCTTGGAAGGTCAATCAATCTTTTCAATCAACCAATCGTTCAGATCTTGGAAAGTTAAAGCATCTTGGAACGTTTATGAATCGCAGAAGGTTCACGGATTTTTGAGATTATATGAATTTATAAAGATATATGAATCTAGGAAGTTAATGAATCTCTAAAGGCTCATGCATCTCTTGGAAGGTGCATTCCTCTTGGAAGGTTTATGCATATTGGAAGGGTAATGAATCTTAGAAGGTTCAAAAAATCTTGAAGTATCAAATAATCTTGGAAGGTTCATGCATTTTGGAACGTTTATGGATCGCAGAAGGTTCATGGATCTTTGAGATTATATGGATTTATAAAGATATATGAATCTTGGAATAAAAGCTAAAAAGGTTAATGCATCTTGGAAAGTTCATTCATCTTGGAAGGTTCATGCATCCTGGAAGGTTTATAAATCTCAGAAGGTTCAACCAATCCTGGAAGGTCAATGAATCTTAGAAGGTCATGCATCTTGGAACGTTTATGGATCGCAGAAGGTTCACGGATCTTTGAGATTACATGGATTTATAAAGATATACGAATCTTGGATGTTAATGAATCTGTGCATGATCATGCATCTTTGAAGGTACATTCATCTTGGAGCATACGTCAATGGTGGTAAAGGTAGTTGATCTTCGAGATTATATGGATTTATAAAGATATATGAATCCTGGAAGCTAATGAATCTTCAAAGGCACATCCATTTTGGAAGGTTCATTAATCTTGAAAAGGTAATTAATTCTCAAGGATATATAAATCTGTTAAGATTTATATGAAAAGGTTTTTTAAGGTTAGCGAATCTTTGAAGCTTAATTATCCTTTTGAGGACCAAACAACCGTTGAAGATTCATTTGAATATTTGACAATACCACACATTACTTTTCAAAGATTAAAAAATCATCGAGGATCCATTAATCCTGAACGTTTCAAGCTTTGTGGACCTTTGAGGGTTCATTAATCATCATAAATGAATGCAGCTATAAAGATTCGACTCTAGAATCGAAAGATGCATGAAGCGCAACCCACGAGGCAACACTTACAATTTACGATCACATCGACGGCTGCGGCCGCCGGCTCGCCGACACCGTTCGTGGCCGTACACTGCACCGGGCCGGAGTAGCTGCGATCCTCAATCAGCACGCTCAGCTTACGCTCGTTCTCGAACGGGGCCGTCGCGTTTTCGTTCTGGAATGTTCATGCGGAAGGAGCAGTGCGTTTGCGACCGTAAGAGATACATTGCTACAAAGCCGTCTAAATCGTCCACAGCCTCCACTAGGTACCGACGGCTTCACTAGGTCTATTACCTGCATTGTCCACCTGACGTACGGCTGCGGCACTCCGCCGACCTGACAGAACACCTCGAGAATCTGGCCCACCCGGATGTCGATTGGATCCTCCGGATAGACGGCGGCCGTCGCTTGATCTGGAAGGCGGTGGAGCGATGTTGGAAGTCATTGTCATCGCGTCATCGCGAGGCGCTCCACTACTCACACTGGACCTCGATGGCGTGCCGCTGGGACGCCCTGCCCCCGTCGGTCATGATCTCGCACGTGTAGTCGCCGGTGTCTTCCGTCTGCACCTCCGTCACCTCGAGGCTCCCGTTCGGCCAGAGGCGCATGCGGGGCGGTGCCTGCAGGTCCGGATAGCGCGAGTCCAGCAGCAGCAGGTCATCCCGCGACCAGCGCACGTACCGATAGGGAGCTGCCCCGGAGAGGGATGTGAAAGGTTAGCCGTTAGCTGTCAGTTGTATCAGTGGCCACTGCGACGGTTAATCTAATAGAGCGAGAAAGCGTGCGTCTGCCTGGTCCGCGCGCCAGTAATTGACTTAATGGTGCTGGAATGGAATGCCCCGAAAGTGCGTCGGTCGTGATTTGAGGTTGATGGGCAAGAGATCTTCCCTCCGAGGAGCTGCCTGGGAAGCTGTCATATGCGTGATGTACCATGTGAGGAATGTGGGCAGTGTTCGGTGGTCGCCCGTAACCCTTCGCCAGTTGCGGATCAATTCGATCCGATTGCCTTAATTACAGCGCCCCTGAGCACTGATCCCGGTGGGCCTCGCTCGAGCTTTGCGTGATACTCACAGTGGTGATAGCACGGCAGCAGCACGGTGTCGTTCTCGTAGCGCTTGACCGTCGTCGGCACGCTCAGGAACGCTCCGGCGGCCGGGTTTCCGGTCACGATCTGTCGATTGGTGCCGAGGGCGACCTGGAGCACCACGAACGCCACCACCAGCTGGTGGAGCAGGGTGTCCGCCACCATCATCCTGCGGGAAGCGACGGGAAAGGCGGGCGTTAATGGGTGGTGGGGCAGCTAGCTTCAGGCGTGTCAACGGGACGGGGCGCGTAACCTGATGCCCGCGTCGTTTCTGTTTGGATTAAGCATCGGCTTTGGAAGGCCGTTTCATCTTTCCAATGTCAACAACGAGTCCCATGTGGAGCTGACCGGAGGGTAACGCATGCTGGCCAGCTGTGTATATGCTTTGCTAAGCTATCCCCAAGTGTTGCGAAACACGGACATTAACGGCTGGATATTCGACTTTGAAACACATGTCAATCGTTTCGTTTGGAACTGAAGTGGATCTAAACGTACGCCGTTTGGGATGACGTGGATGCCTATTCGTAGATTCGTAGAACTCTATTGAAATGTTCATCATCGTAGCGATGGTACTTAAACTACTGTTACTGGTCGGATGTTTTGTAGAAGCGACACTACGGAACACATGAGGACTCACTTCTGTCTACGTGATATGTTTTTAAACATTCGGAGAGCCCGTTTTGTGTTTCAACTATTTTGGTATGGTTTTTGCCAACTCATCTCACACAGCTTGACCTGGATCTTTACCGAACTGGAGCTTGGCTAACCCTCTAGGGGCCTTCCAGAATTCAAAGTTACTTGAAAGCAACTTTAACTCGGAAACAGTTTCGGTCAAATCATAAGCCGGAGTTGTTTGGGATCGAGTTTTCGAATGTCTCTTTCAATCTCTGCTGACTTCGAACCTTGAGGGCAGTCGTGAGAACTTCCATTGGCCAACAGCACTTTTTGGAAAACACAAAAATGGATCATTACTCGGGAGAGAGTTGAAAACTCTTCGAAACTTTTCGCATGCTGCCGACGCAGAAGAACCATTCTTCCGTTTATTCCGGTTGATCCATTTGTCGCAATAACTTCCTTTGGTTACACATACGGCCCAAACAGTAAACTCGATTGGTTAGATCGGTTTGGTGTTGATTAGGTGCTCGTTTTCCCTTATTCCAACAAGTTCTAACATAACAGACGTGGTGGTTACGGCAATAAAACAAACCGCGAGACCAAATACGTCAGTGAAATCCTCGGTGCAATGCAAAGACACTGTATTTCTCTGGTTTTCGCTGGTTCCTACCTTCCTCTTCGGTGTCTCAAGTGAAAAAGAAAGAGCCTACCTTCCTTGTTCCGGCAGAACCTTTCTTTTCAGTAGTTTGTATTCTCTACTCCACTTCCCATTTAAAAGGCCTATTCGCTTCATCTATCGTATTTCAAACCTTTAAGCCTGAACTAAGCTAGATTCGCAACATCAGAGATATCCTACAAAGAGCTACTCCTGATCTCAGCTAGGCAGCTCTTGTGGCAGCTCAAAAGCCAACTCATCAGATCCGTGTTCTTTCCGGCTCGAGATTACGGAGATCACAACTCTCTCAATATTGTCGTGATCTGTCCTCTTCAGAGTATGAATTCTCAACGTCGGATCGCTGCATCTTTATAGTCGTATAGAGAATACGACTGAGCAGATCATCTAAACACTAAATAGAACCAAAAAAGGGAACTACAATAAGCAAGCCGATCGGATGCAAGAGTCAGTTAACCGCAGCCTGGAAGACATTTCACCACAATAACTTCATAATAACTCTGTAACGATATCGTTTGTCATTTCGAAAGAAAGCGACCACAAGTGGGCGCACTTCATCGACTAATTATCGAAGGTTCCGCGAACATCGGGGTAACACATTCGAAATGACGAAACGGCGTAGGATGGACCGCCTCGTTTTTGGACCGATGTTGGGTCATTAAAAAAAGTCGGCTGCCCAACATAGTTTGAAGTTCGACCGCGGCGATCACGACGCGAGATGAGCGCGATAGCGATCCTCACGACAAGCGTCATCTTTGGGGACGACTCTGCAGTACGACTGAAGTTTCGATGCCTTCGGACCGTGGCTCGTCAGATCGTAGGCCGACGAGGATTCCACTTGATTAGGTACCGACCGGTTCCCACGGAGTGGATCTCTAATGTTGGTGTTTGGCGCCCGAATTCCGCTGACCCGTGCCTGTCACGGGGATAGACCTCCGAAAGGGGTCTCCGCGAGGTAATTTGTCATACTTACTAGAGGCGCGAATGGATCACTCGAAAACGCGTTTCTGAGCTCGGAACCTGCCGGGTGTATTCTCGTATTCCGCACACTCTCACTTGGAACGTTCTACTGCTTTTGTTCACCACCTCACAACACAACCGCACTGGAACTGGACACCGGTTCGGCGTGGTGTCAGGCAAAACATGAGGGTCGCGACCGAATCACGCACTGCAACTCGCGCTCCGTTACACTGCCCTGCAATTAGAGCACCAGCAGAAGCGGGCGCATCTATAGCAGCCGCACACCACACGCTGCCCGTAACGTCTTTTTCGTTTGTTATTGGACCCGTTTTTTGTGGGTTCCGCTTAATGAGCCTAAAATGGGCTCGGTTTTTTTTCTTCTGTCACTTCCGAAACGCCCCCGGTAGCGGGACTGGTTGCGATCGGTGCGGGTCACTTGTTCGCTAATCCGGCGGGTTCGCTCCGGCGCGTAGGGTACCGTACTCGTAATGGTTCCGGATCGGGCCGTGGTTGGATCGCGACTGCGAGTCGGACGGGGCGTGCGTGTATTGCGTGTCGCGATGATGCGCTGGAGACGAAGAGACGGAGCGTCCAGAGATGGCCCACGACGTTGCGCCGTTGCTGGTCGAATGCTGGCGGCAGGGATGGCGAACGCCTGCAGAGTTCTCTCCCTAAGCTCTGGTATCTTCTGGCAAACAATCACCAACCCGAGTCCACAGTTGAGCTTATGTTGGAGTCGATAGGGCATATTTGTAGTAGGCTTAACAAAAAGAATACTTATGAACTCTCTTAACTTAACCCAACCTATCCTGAGCTTAATAATCCTAGACCGGGATGTTATAGGAAAGGAACAGTGCATTAAAGAGGGTTGTAATTGCGAAGATTGTGACGGAATTGTGATATGTAGATATCGATGGTCGAACAGATCGTTATGGCCAGAGCGAGTCATGCTACTTGGGATAGCTAAAGGGGGTCGAACACGGAGACGACGAGCCGGAACATAGAAGTTAACGCAGGACAACAAGCGTGGGACATCAATTCCGTGTGTTAGGAGATTGCAACGAACATGACATCAGCATTCCAAAAGCGAGTTTCAAGCTCAGCTAGATGTAAGAGAAGGAAGCGGATTTTGTAATCAGAGAGAGGCTTATTCGCGATCCTGAATGTTCTTTCAAGAGCCAGACGAGTAACCGTTTTTACAGCGTATTCTGAGATTGGCCGAATCCAACAAAAATAAAGTGCCCTTAAACATATAGGATCGTGGAAAGCGCGAGATAGACGATACACCAGGCCTAAGGTTTTTCTATAGCTTTGCCCTAAATCTTTTACTACATGCACCTGTTGGACAGCTACATCGTAGAGTGTACGGGCTACGGGCTTGATAGTGTAATGAGTCGAACGTAGCGACATGAGTGATCGTTAATTGTTACAGTAGTTGGCGAATCTTTCAAACTACCAGCTACCAACTGGGCGGATATACAGGGCGTTCGGGATAATTTTGACAGTCACCTACGGAGAAAGACAATTTTTTTTATGGCAAAATTAATCATCGGGGAGATTTTTTATGTTTTAGAAATAGTAGCTTACCATGTATTTTATTCATTTTATTCAAAATATCCGCCCTCGGCTTCTATTACGGCCTCCACCCGTCTCCGGAACCGAAAACAAGCCCTGGCGACAGTTTCGCGGGGTAGGGCCGCGAAAACGGACCTGATTTTCGACATCAGCTCCGCCTTGGTGTTGCTGGAGGTTCTGTTGGTGTCCCGTTCCACCGCGCCCCACACGAAATAATCCATTGGATTAAGATCCGGGGAGCTGGGAGGCCACACATTCGGCGCGGTGAAGTCGTTGAAATTGGCCGCCAACCACTTTATCGTTTTGGAGGCTGTATGGCACGGAGCGGAATCCTGCTGGAACACGTACGGTCTGCCGTTGGCCACTCTCGTGATCCAAGGCTTCACGACGATGTCCAGCATGGAAATGTACCCGTCCGCGTTCAGCCTCAGCCCCTGCTCGAAAAAGTGGGGCGGCATCACGTCCCCTTCCGATGACACGCAGGAAAACACCATCACCGTCTGGGGGAACTTGGTTTGCGGCACCCGTGGCACGTCCGCAAGGCAGTAAGCCAGCTCCCAGCTCACTCCAGATCGCCTTCACCGTGTTCAGCGAACACTGCACGCACTGCATGATGTCGCGGTTGTCGCGTCCGGCGCGGATCATCATGATGCATGTGATCCGCTTCCACAATGTACTCTTTTTTGGCATTTTTTTATCACGGGATGTTTTCGCTGCTTGTTCCGTACACTTTTAGCTGTCGAATGACGTATTGCTTGTTTTCCTATGCCAACTCGATCACGAGTTATAAACAAAAATGTAACTGTCAAAATTATCCCGAACGCCCTGTATATTCCATTAATGCCAGATGCTTGAAAGTCGCAACCACACTCACACTAATCAAGGGGGTCAAGTGACACCGTTGCCACTTTGCAAGCTTTGATTGCTCGAAAACTGCTTTAACCGATATGCGTTAGCATGCGACATGCCTTTTTCACCTAAAGTCTTACAATGTTTTGACGAAGTATTTTTTCTACAACATTTTGAAGTGTTTTAAAATCCACAAATTTGTGACTTGTAACTTGTTACTCCAAACGTATCAATATGGTGTCAGTTCCCACCTAGGGGGCTACTTTTCGTAATGAGTTTTTAAAAAAGTTGTGCATAAGTTGTAGCAGAGCCCGGATCTAATACAGCTTTATAACTGCAAACTTTTCCATCATAAAAAATCATAAAAACGGAATTAATTTTAGAAGCCCAAATTTCGAGTTTCGATATGTGCCAATAAAGCGATATTGGAACTGTAGTGCAGAACACATACAAAAAAAAATCAAATAAGAACAGTTTTGACAAGCCTGCCTCTGACTGTTTGCTCTACTGACGGGGATAGAACGAGAGTAATTCTGGAATCGTTCTTTCTGTTGCCGTGTTCACGCAAGCGCTTGATGCGTTTTGTTTCGTTTTGAATAACACTGCGAGCTGTGTCTTCCACTGTTCGTCTAATGCAGAAGGTAAGGTGAACATTTTCATGCAAGTTAAGCCTTAATCTTAAAGAACATGAGTTATGAATTGAAAGAATCAAACTATCACAGCATCACGAACGATCTGCCTGATAGCCTTGTTCAACTTTGCTTTGTGTTTTTTAAAGATTTATCTATCTTCACAGCCTGTCGCAGCTCAACAGATTGTTGCTTCGACACCCCTGTACGGCGCTCCTAAACGAACCTGGCACAGCGCTATGTTTTCTCGTCAATTTTTGTGGCATGATATTGTAACCGAATCGTCGCGCTAGTCTGGCGTGCAGGCGTGTTCATTACATTCCCGGAACCGGGCGCGCACTTCTTTTGCCGTACGCGAAACGTAAGGTGCACTCCCGGCGTCATAATTAGGACAGAGCGTAATTAGTCACTCCGACGACGGTGCCCGGTACGAATGTTTTGAAGCACTTGGCCCCTCGTTATAGGTGCCTCGAAAAAAAAACCTTTCCCTCGATCGTTGGCAAACACTCGCCCATATGCAAAAGTATGCAGATTTAAGGGCCTTTATGGAAAACCACCCACCGAAACGAGACGCGACAGTTTCGCGGCCGCCAGTTCATTCTGTCCCATCCCCGGTGTCGGCATTGTTGCAAACGGGAAGGGACGCTCAGCCGAAAGTTGTTGAAACGATCGATTTCCCACGCCCGCCAAGAGGGAACCGGACCGGAGAGAAATGGTATCGCACGCACGGCCCGGTGATCGCGCGCCACACGTTTGTCCTTCCGCGGGACGGACGCGGTCGGCCAGCTGTCGATGGTGCTGCCGGGCGTAGGGACCGTTTGTTCTCCTATTTGCATTCATCGCAACACGATCTCGTCCCGCCTGCCCGCTCGGGCGCGATCATCGTCGACGCGATTGTTGTCCAATTGGCGTTCACGAACCATTTGGGATTTGTTATTCATGCTGGGAGCGGATCCTAGATTGAACAACAATTCCCGAGCCCGGCCCGTCCGCGGAGGGGATGTTTTATTCAGCGCAGCCTAGCGGCTGAGGTGAGTCTTTTCTTGAAGACACACTTCTCGATGGCGAGAGCGAATTTGGATGTTTGACTCCAGTTGTTGTATGAATATAGTCAGTTCTAAGCGGGTTCTCGTAATGTTTGATCCACCGTTCCAATCGGTTTTACATCGGAGATTAGCGATGCTTCACTGATATCGATTGGGTTGATGGAAAAGTTCAGTTGCAATTGAGCAATTTATTATGCAGCTTTTTTTAAGCCTCTGCTCCTAGATCGTAATGATTGCATCCATTGCAATGATCCCGAAGGGAGCAAAGATAACAGTGATTAGATTAGGTGGCCCGTAGAGAGCGCTTTGTAAATCCTAACATTCCTTTCAAGTGTATCTAACTGCACCATTTCTTCCCGGTATCACGGCAGATCGGTAGATCAGGTTTGACTCTCTGTAGTCATCAAAGTAGCCACCGCCATATGTCAAGCGAGTGTCATCCTATGAAGCGCAGTAGCCAGTGAGCTAGAAACTAAAAAAATATTCGAACCCCTGTTATCCTTACAATAGGATCTGCTGGATTCACCGATCACATCTTTCTTGAAGATATCAATTGAATTATCAGGACACCAGCACTTTTAGTAGGCACATCCCGTGACATGTGAGATGTCGGACGTACTGCTTTTTACATTTATTTTTTCACAGATAAGTCAGAGTTGAGCCGGAAATGAAAGATCAAGGAACGCGCTACAGAGGTTTAAGTCCCCACTATGAAGAAGAGGCGGAAATTGGTTCAAGCCTTTAAACCCATCTCGTTCAACTTAACTTTTTGATTTTTTTTGGAAATTGTTAGATTCCTCCACTACTCCAGTTGGACGTTCATAAACTACGGAACCCTTTGTAGGGGCGCTGCTTCGGAAGATTCATCGGTATTCATCGGGATTCATCTCGACAAGGATTCATCGGGGTTCATCTCCACAAAGCTTCTCTAGCTGCTAAAAGTAAGATAAAAAACTTCTGTTTCTTTTACCTCTCTTACATACTTCGTAAGATATGGTATTGATTCTATTGCTTCGAATTTCACCTATACCCTCAAGTGGTCCCACGTGCAGCGTATAACTAGCCAACTCCGGCACGTGGTCCGCGTGGTATTGACCCACCCAGTTGAAAGGTGAGACACTCGGCTCGGGTGTAAATTGATCCTCCCGTTTGTTTAGGACACCTTCCCGTGTGAGCCCAACGGATTGAACGATTCGAGTACGCACTCCGTATGGGCACGCTTGGGCACGTGCTGGGAAGGTTTGGGGCCGGACCGGACAGGATGTGCATTAGGAATCGGCCTGTCCGCTTGACTGGTACGGTAAAGGAAGTATGCTTTACTGAACAACACACTAAACACTTCGGAGAACTTGGCTGCAATTGCAGTCAAGCGGTGCTAATCGGCAAGCGCGTTAGGGTGTCTTTTATGGCCGAGGAATGTCGCCTGGGGATGTTGGAACCGTGCGCAAGAAACGAAACTATCATACAATAGAACTAATGCCAAGACCTAAACCTCTACTTTCATTGGAGAAGCAACAGCTGTTTGAGAAAAAAGGGTAGGAACGCTAGCGTAATGTGACTTGAACTTAAACCGTAGTAGGCACTGCCGTGAGGTCACATCAAAAGATGGTGACGTTAAGCTAGACCATCCACAGCTTTGGCAACATCTATCGGTCGATGTTAGCGCTAACAGACTTATGAAGCTATACTTCTAACTCATATTTCAGGGGGCATTTGGCACCTCAAAATGTCACTTTGGTATTTTTTGTTCCATTTCCATATGTACACGTATTTCAATTTCAAAATCGCTTCATGGTCCTATCCTCTCGCTTCTTACTCTTGCTCTCTCATAATAGCAATAAATGCATCAAATAAGCGAAGAGGAAGAAGAAGAGTAGCTCATGTTTATGAGTTCGTTTGGATTGGAAGTCATCTATTAGACATCAAATGTTTAAAAAATATAAAACAATTAGGTGATGCTCGGAGGGACATATTCGGAGGATATTCGATGGAAAACAACCTGCACCGATCGAGTTCATATGTTGCATTATTAACACGTTATTCATTTTGCTTTATTACATGCTCTAAGGGCGCTTCCGGTGTTCCGGGCGGCTTCCCTGCCGCGGTCGCGGTCCAGATCCAGCTGTTCTGTGATGCCCCCTTGCCCTTTGAACCTTCCTTACGCTTTCCTGTCCTGAAATGTTATTGTTCACAGTGCCGTAGCCGTTGTCTCGTTCGATTCCTCAGAGAACGAGAGAGTCGTGGTGTATTGCCTTATCCGTCGTTCGTTCACTCAATCATAACTACACACCGACACCTGTCCACCCTAACCTGGAAGCTGCCCGTACGTGGCTGAATGGAAAGATTCGGTATTCGGATTATTTACACAGTAACGCCTGTTTTGGAAGTTTGCAGGCCAGACGACTACGCTAGTCACACGCACGATCGAGTTTGTCACGGGATGTCTTTTGTTCCTTTCCTCTCCTTTCCTTTTTTATCCGTTTGTTTTTTTTCGTAACAACAACGCGCGGGATAGTGAATGGTCGGATTCCGCACACACCAACCCACCCACACTTGATGTCACTGCACCCTGCTTTCAGTCGTTTGTTTGGTATATATGCTAACACTTAGTCGAACAACGAAACGAAACCAACCCAGGAGCAAAAGAGAGGGATTTAAACGGGGGAGAAAACAGTCAAAAGAACAACATTAAATCACACGTCTGTGAATGTGTGTGTGTGTGTGTGTGCGGCACTATCCTCGCTGCAGATTGACTAATTATCTTCTAGTGGTCTTTCCCGCGTCCAACGGCCCCTCATCGGTTGGAGTTGGAGTGTGTGAGGAGTGAATTCCAAACCGTCCGCTCCTGCCGGGACGGGTCCCGGTCTTTCCACCGACACCGCGTCGTCTTGAGCATATATGCGTATAATGGTATAAATATAAATAATTCTCCTAAGGAAGAACCCGCGGCTTGATGTTTCGGGGTTTCCGGTAAAAAAAAACACGCTAACAAAACAGAGAAGAAAAACTTAAAACAAACACAAAAAAAAACTTTACACAACTCCTTGTTCCAAGTCGTTCCGTCCTCCTGCCCTCTGTCGTCTTACGAGTGCGTGTGCGGGCGTCGTGCCCGCGTCCGTATCTGCTGTCGCACGGCGTATTAGTCGTCCGAGTCGGAGTTGGACGAGAGGCACAGGTCTTTGCTCAGGTCGACCGCGGCGGCTCCATCCGGCCGTGGATCGAAGATGGACTCTGCAAGCGAGTGGGAAAAACGGAAACGGAAAACGGTTCTACAATCGGCACACCCAGGCAGACTCGTTCGTGGCTGGCCGGCTTACCCTTCACTGGTGAATCGTTGTTGTCCTCGGTCGAGCTGTCCGACTCCTGGTCGCTGCTGCTCGAGTCGGAATCGTCCGACCCGTCCGACTCCGACGACGTCATCATCTCCGGATCCTGCGTAAGGGGACGGGAGAATGATTTATTGAGTTTGAATATGCAAGACAATCAACCGATGCTGCTTTGTCCTTCCTTTCCGAGCTACAGCACACAATTACTTTATCAACATCAAGTCAAGTAGACATTCTATTAGCCAAAACGATCCGCTATGCAACCATGCTTGAGTGGCGCCATCTCTTGGCGAGTAGCGGAACCTCTTGGACAAGACAAGACGACACAATACTACAATGGACAAGACACAATACTACTGCGAACGTGTTACTATACAGCTGTTTACAACATAACTGATCAAATCATAAGGTTGTACGCAACTATAATAAGTAACGAAAGAAGAAACCACCACTAGAATGAAACGTAAAGCTCAAAAGTATCCCCAAGATGGAAAGCCATCTTCCAAGCAGTTTGCTCTGGTTCGTAAAAGGTGTATAATGTAACCGGTATGTAACCTCACATCGAGAAAAGGAGACCTTTCTGGCCGACAAGACAAATGGGATTAGCCTGGTGGTGATCCACTGGTTCTACTTACGCTGCCTGCTCCTACGCCGATGCCGGTCACGGCAACCGGTGGTGGCAGCAGATCCCGATCGGGTGGCAAACTGACTTCCACACTCGGTTCGCTGTGCAGATTGTGGTTCCGGCCAACACCTCCACCAACGCCACCACCACCGTACGACGGCACACCCAGGTGATTGCTGTGAAGGTGTGAATGATTGCTGCTGCCACTTCCACTGCCGTGGTGGTTGTTGTTGTTCTGGGCCGAACCGTGATTAAGGTAGCTGGTGCTGTTGCTGTGATTGTTGGTCGTACTGCTACCGCTGTTTGTCGCGCCAGCCATGTTGCTGTTGCTGTTAAGGATGTTACTACTACTGCTGCTACTGCTGCTGCTGCTGCTACTACTGCTGCTACCGCTACTGCTATTGTTATTATGCTGGTGATGATGTTGCTGCTGCTGCTGCTGCTGCTGATGGTGGTGTTGGTGGTGGTGGTGGTTGTTGTTGCTGTGGTTAGAGTTGGAATTGCTGCCGCTTCCGCTGTTGTTGTTCAGGTGGTTGTTCACTGTGGCGGCAGCCGACGAGGAGTTGGAAGTGGTGGCCGCGGACGGTGGCATCACCGTGCCGAAGTCCATCCCGTCGTCCAGCCCGATCATCGGAATACTTGGCAAGGTTTGTTGAGTATTGTTAGCATTCCAGCTGTGAATGGGAACGGGGAAGATGGTGGTTAGTGGATGCACTCAGGTGAGTTCAGGGAGTCCGCTTCACTTACGCCGGTGCTGACTGGGGACTCCGGTGTGGGTAGGACGGCGAGCCCTGCAGTGGCGAGTGCTTTGGCATGAAGCTGATCGGCGCATTCTTTCGCACGCCGGTCGTGATCTTCGTCTTGGAGCTCTGGCGTGCGGTATTGTTTTCGACCTTTATCGTTGGCAGTGTCGGTGGTGGATTAGGTGCCTTGTTTTCGATCCTGTCGGGAGCAAAGGAGATACAGATAGCGGCGCAAACGTTTTCGAGATCTTTACAGATTATTTTTAACAAAGACACTCATTGTTCATGTATCCGACTTTTCAAAATTAATTGTTATGATACACTAGAAACGAGAAATTAAATTATAATTGTGATGGAACTTTTGGAGATGGAGCTTTTTGACAAAAACGACATATTTGCCGAAATTGCTGCAGAATCCACAAACAAAGAGCCATTTATCGAACATAGTTCCTACTATCGTGCAAATTGTTTACTGTTTGTGATCGAATACACTGTTGGTATCGTTTGCACTCAGAAAAAAGGGCATCAACAAGAAAATTGAATGATATTTCTTTAGATTTCAACAACCAGTAGCAGCAAACCATCACGAAAACACACCACTACACGAAACTGAAACAAGCTGATGCTCTGAAATGATAGGAACAGTTTCAAATATCAACCATTCGAACATTCCTGTCAGACAAAAAAGAAACATTTCCATACGAATCTTTCACTGCAATATGTGAAAGAAGGTCGGTAGTCAATGTAAGGATTATTTCTTTAGTAAAAAGATCGGACTATTGAATAACTCTTCAGCGTGCTGGTCCGGACTTGCCATTCGTAAGCCTAAGTAAGGATGTTCCGTTCTCCAGAGTAAAGTTTTGTGCAACCCTCCCATAAGCATTCCTGCACTAGACTACTACCGGTGCGGATGTTCCGCTTACCTCGTCTTTTTCACCACGATGCTGCTGTTGAGCTGCTCGAGCGTTATCTCACCGGTCGCCCGGTTCACGATGAGCACGCAGTCCTTGCGCGAGTAGTCGCGCTGGTTACCTTTAAAGACGGTGTTCGGCACTCCGGAACCGTCTGTGACAGGGGTCGAAAGGAAAGGATGTGCGGTTGTACAGGGCTGAACCACGTCGCTCGTGCGAAAACGCACTCGTTCTACTTACCGAGGTGCGGCACGGTAACGGTGACCTGCTTGTTGGCACTAACTTCCAGCACCGCCGGTTTGTTTACGTCGACGCTGGCGGGTTTGAAATCATCTGCGAGAAAATAAAGGCAACAACAGCAGTAGTTAGCATCACATCGCAAGCGGCACGGGATAGGGACGCCCGGTACGTACATTTTATCGTGTGGAACTGGTTCGACGGTTGGGCCGCGTTGGTGAAGGTCGAACCGAGCTTCAGCTCACGCACCTCCGAACCGATGTTGAGCCGGTTGTCCATCGCTGTGGGGGTTGCTGCTGCTGCTGCTGGTTTCGAAACGAAACGGTGCGTGGTGCCCGGCTGAAACCGGGGGAAGGGGGGCGGCTTAAGGGACTTCTACACTGAGCTGCGGCGGCAGGCACTTCGTAGGATCATTCTATACACAACTCGAACGGCTCCCTACCGGTCGGATCGGCTGACCCTTGAGTGGCCAGGGTCTGTTTTGGCGCTTAAACTAGCACCCCAGCATCGCTCGGTAGCGCGACATCGAGAGGATTGCGAAACGCGTGGTGGCCCTTTCGGGGAGGGTTCGTTCTCACTTCAACACGCCGCGTGGCTGGTGGCTCTCTTTCACTCCCGGATTTCAACCTCTCCCTTCGAACCACCGACTGGTCGCGCTGCTTGCGTGGTGGGAGGGTTTGTTCCGGATCGCAGCCGGAGAAGGGGTACACGTGCACAAATACACACACACACGTACGCGTACGTTCGCGCACCAATCAAGCCAACCGAGCTAGAAACGGAAAGAGAAACAAAAAAACAATGTAGAAGCGTAGTGTAACAACCTAAACAGGACCCTTCGCGGTGCCACCTTGCACATTTGCCGTTTCCCCATGGGATGAGGAAGGAGGATAGGGGTTAAGGAGAAGCATCTCCGGCGAGGACCTCCGGGGGGTCACACAATCATGGTCGGGGTCCTCAGTCGTGCCCGGACGAACCGAACAGCTGCTGCCATTTATTTACCATCCGTCAAACACACACACAAACACACATGCAAGCAACCTCGTAGTAGGGTGTTGTTTTTGTTATTGCTGGGCTGTTCGATGGGGAGATTATCCCTTGCTTTCCCGTGTTTCTCCCCTGTAATGAGCCACTCACACGTACACACACACACACCTGTCCCTGTGGGTTTACGTTGACTTTCTAGTGCCCGCGGACGGTTCCACTTTCCTGGTATGCCAATAGCACAGCCGGAGGGTTTTGCGGAAGAGGAAGCGAGACGGATGCCAGTGCGTGTGTGTGCGTGTGTATATCGAGGAATAGCCTGAAACACGTGTCTGTGTTTGTAACAGTAGCCAGGAAAAGCAAGAAAACTCTTGAACAATCCCTTTTCGGCTGTGAGCAGTTTTGTTTGTTTTTGTTGTTGTTGTCGTTGTGGCTCACCCAACGGCTCAATCTGCTGACATGTCACACCGGGCACCGCCGGGGGGGAATGGCGGATTTGTGTGCGAACGCGGATGATGGCTCACACCGCGCGCGACACACGCACACAAGCGAACCCAGCTCAGTCCCAGCACTTTGCCACCGTCGACAGGTGTTAACAGGGGGCTGCTGCAAGCACAGCTGCTGCAGGGAGGACACGACGACGGCTTAGCAAAGCAAAAAACTGCTCTCGAAGTAGGACGCTTTTGGGAGCGCTTTCGGCGCCGGATCTAGGGTTTCCTTAGGCGCGGGACGAGACTAAATCGTTCGCCGTCGAACTTAGTGGTGCCCCCCATGTATGGAGAAAAACAATCCCGAACGTACACACACGCATACACACACCTGCTCTGTCAGTGCGACGTTTCACTTCTGCTGCTTCACACGTTCTTCTGCGAACGTGTGTCTGCTGGGAATTTACGGGCCGGCCCTCTGGCTGAGGTGCACGCCGGTTGGATCCCGTCCGGGCGGAAAAGTGGTTCGTTTCGCTCCCACGAAGCCAAGGTGCGAGCGAACTATTTAATCTATCTTGAACTCTCCAGCAGCAGCTCACACGCACACACGACCTCCTTCTACGTTTTTTTTAACAAGAAGCAACAACAAAAACAACAAACAACAAATGTGACAGCTGTCTCAACTGCCCCAATATTGAGACATCTGTCAACACTGTAAAAAAGGGTGCTCCAGCCTCTACTGTGAAGACGCGAGCGCCAAATTGAGCGAAATGGGAAAAAAGAGAAACTCGCACACCATACGGCCAATCACCAGAAAATGCTCAAATTTGTAAACAATTGAACTACCCACCCGACAATGGTCGTTACGAAATGCATGCCAACTCACTCTGACCTATGGGAAAACTAGTGCG
>KB673534.1:5691113-5703093 GCA_000349145.1 Anopheles dirus
TGCTGGGACCCCTGGGAGCGGGAGAAAGAACTAAAGAATGAGAGCGGCAACGAGAGCGGCAAACGAGGGAGGGGCTACGGATGACGTCAGCCTGGCTTGTTATTTGACTGCTAACAAGCCGATAACAAGCCAATAACAAGCCACACAAGTTGTATGGGATTTTCATGCAAGTTTCAACGGACATTGCCGGGTGGGTACAATCCGGCTTGTAATGACTTTGAAAATGAAAATAATCACGATGAAACACTTCTGCTCTCTGATATGCTTTTTAGTTATGCAAGAAACGCTTGAAGAAGCTACAGCTGCGTAAGACTATTGCTCGCAGTAGGTGAGCGAAGATATATTGTGGACGTTTTCGATTAGCATTTCCCATAGTACACCAGTGCACAACTATTTTTTTAGAAAAAGAAGAGTAATAACAACAACAGCTGCCACGATGCGTCTATAAGTGCGGGGTTTAATGCTTGTGCTCTCCACCGGTGAAGGGAGAGAAATCACAGTGTGCTGACAATTTGAAATAGCCGTTTTTGAAGCCCAAGCACTAATTCATTGGGAATTAGATGTAAGCAAAATGTAAGCAACCCGCAAAGGATTCTATTACTAAAACATTCAATTGGATACATTCGTCACGCTTTTATTCCGCTGTCGAGCAATGGTCAGAAAGAAATGTGAAAAATGTTCCAGATCCGCACGACAAACTGGAATGAAAATCATTGCAACGGAGCAGCACATCTTTTTGCAAGAAACCCGAACCGTAAAAGTTAGTTATTAAAGCAAACTGCTCAAACCCACAAGCAGCGTCATTTTACAGCCCGCAACATCCAGTTTTGTCCATCATGATTGTAGGGCGAAAGGGTCAAGATATTAGATGATATTATTGTAGTTGTTGTTGTTGTTGTTGGGGATATCATTTTTTGCATTTTATTTTTCTCCATTCTATATTAATGTTTCTCTAATTCTGTTCAACCTTACTAAGCTAGAAAACGATGCTTGTATGTTTTGTTCGGGTGAGTGTGTGTGTGTGTGTGTGTGTGTGAAAGTGTATTTTGGTTTTGTCAGGGATCGTAAAATGGGTAGGATGGTGTGAAAGGGGCGAAAGGAAGGGACTTTGTAATGATTTTTCTCGGCTTTCGCACGCGGCGTTAAGGTTGTTTCGATGATATCTGCTACATGAGAACGTAGAGCGTGTTTTATCGTCTGTGTATGACATCTTGTATTAGTAGTTGCAGTAGTAGATGTAGTAGTAATGCTACACTTTTCATTCACTTCTCCTTCCTCTCTCTCTCTTTAGCTAATACGGGAAGCGCGAACTTCCGGTTCTGATTTGTTTGTTTTTCAGCTTCGTCCTTTTGCTTTTACTTTAACAACGGGATGTAACTACTTATGCTTATATTCAGAGCTCGCGCTAGTGAAGAATGAATGTTCAATGCCTGTTGCATATACGGTTGTCTGTGTATGTGTGTGTTGATGTGCGTGAGTGTGGTTGTATGCGGTAAATTTTGGTTATCCTCCGCTGCTCCTTCTTAATGCTTCGTAAAGTTGTTCTTAACGATAGTTGTTTATTATTATTACTTACTCTGCTCACTCCGGCTTCCCCTCCCCCACCGCTCTTCCTTCCGTGTCTTGTTCTACACCGACACACACGCACACACACACACACATACATACATATGAGCGCGCGCTCTTTGCTCCGTCGTCCGTTTCCTCCGTCAGCCTAGTGTTTCGCCTTTGTTGCGTTGATTCTACTGTCCTTTTTCGCCGTTTTATGCTTTTTTTTGCTTACTTTCATCGATTTTCTTCATTTACTCTAACAAATAACTAGCAATATATACTTGTTTTTCGAATTTCTTGTTTGTTCCTGCTTGCCTTCTTACTCTGTCGCGGCGTCTCTCGCTCACTTCTACCCTCATCAGCATCGCGCATAGAAGTTATAATATTTAGCCTGTTTCTTCTGACGACCGTTTCTTGTTTCGCTTCTTGTAACGCTCCTTGCGTCCTCTGCTGTCGGCGGTTGCCAAACAGCAAGTATTTATTCGATTTTCTGTCCCCTTTATTCCGCAGCTTTGCCTTTTCCTTTCGCCTTTCTGTTTCGCCATCGTCTGCTTGCGTAATAAATAAGTGTTGCACTCGTAACGGGTGGCTTATTCCACCAGTTGAATCTCAGATAGTAGTAGCAGTACGATCACCTTATCGTTCCACTTTCACACCGGGTTTCTACTTTCTGCAACGGTCAACGGAGGATGGGTGTGTCTTGAAGCGAAGTCATGCAAAGCGCGCCACTCTATCCCCACAACGCATGAGAAAATAGTTTTTCGTCTTCTGCAGGACACCTCCAACCACTTTTGCTTTGCTTTAACGATCGAAGGAGGAGGGGCTTTGTTTTATACGTTTAGCTTTTCTACGATCAAATGACGACAATTGTATTTGTATATATGTATATAGTTGGTTTTGCAATTTCTTTACACAATGTATAAAATGGGAGAGAATGTTGTCTACAGTATGCAATTCACTCACCCACTCCTTCTCCCCCTACACGAAGGGCGCTCATATGAAACAATGTTTGTTCCTCTACAGACCGGGCTCGCACATCCGCTTTATCGCAATCGCGCGAGTTGGCGACAGTAGAAACCGTTTCCGTTTGAGGGTTTCACTAGGCGGAATCTACAGCAGCACAGAGTGAAGCACAGAGTGAAGACACCTAGCCAGCCGGCCGGCCACAAGCTTTTATCGAAAAATTAAAATTAAAATAAAGCGCTTGCCATACGAACTGCATTCTGTTGGGCATTTCGTATGAAACTAACGCCAAAAAGTATGCAGCTCGCAACACACCGACGCTTTTTAAGGTTTTATTAACACTTCTTTTGCCCGTTTAATAGACTCACCGTTTGGGAAAGTTACTCCGATTGCCACGCGCATTGCGCACAAGTTGTATGCAATCCACAGAGCAAACAAGCGGATTAAACCGCTCATTACCGACTGATTAGCGCCATCGTTAAGCATGGGCGAATACGTCGGCAAAGGAGCGTTTTCTTTTTGCGCACAAACCGCATACTTCTGGGGCAGAATAAGCACAACATTTCGCCCGGAAGTATGCAATCTGCATCACGCACACGCTGAATTAGCGCTTTACTAGCTCGTTCAATGAGCATTTGTATCGCTGGGCGCTTGCTTTGCATTCCTTGCTTGCAGGAGCAACGAACAAAATCAGAAAGAAATACACCATAATACAAGAGGGAGGCAACAGCAGCGCTCTATCCTTCTCTCCCTCTCTCGTTCTATATCTCCGCCTAGTGATCGATCTACCCTCCGATGCTCGTCGTATGAATGGGAAGGGGCCTCATAGACATTAGAAAAAAGGGGAACAACATTCCTACAGCCTATCCCGCCTACCGATCTCGCGGCAGGGACACACTTTCCTAACGCGGTAGAGTTAACATCGATAACAAACGGCAAACGGTGTTGGTGAGCGTGTATTTTTGTTTTTGTTTTTTTGTTGTAAGTTCCTGTGCAATAACTAGTACTCGGTTCGCGCGGCAGCGAGTGATATAAAATGCGGTAGAAGATTCTTAAAACGTCACTGCAACAACGGCCTACCCGGACACGCCCTTGCACCTGTGTTCGGCTGCCACCTATGTTCGAGCCCTCTATATAGGCTCTCAGTAAAATCAGTCGCGCTGCTCTGCCTTAAAGGGTAATCGCGCCGTTTTGTTCGCTTCGCTTTTGCTGTTTCTGCTGCTTGGTGCGGGGCCAAGCACTAACCCGACCGGCAAGATAGCTCCCGTGCTACAGTGTGCGACCCTTGGGCGTCGGTGAGATGTGCTTCCCACAGATAGATTTGTTGGAACTCCGCCTATAAAATGCTAACCCTGCCCCGGTGTCGGGAGTCGTGCGCGTGATCATGGAGATTGATAGAGGATTCGCGTTGCTTCTTGCAACTGTCAACGCTGTTTCTGTGCTTTACGATATATAGTCTACATATTGCGACACACAAGCCACTGAATCCGGGAGAAGCAACAACAGCAGCAGCAGTAGTTGATGGGATGTGTGTGTGTGTGTGTGCATCTGTGTGCTTTAAGATATTTTCGTAGCTTCTAGCTCGCTTTTCCCATCGTTCCCGCTACGGGTGAAGGCAATGCACGTTTTCCTTTGTTCTGCGGTATTTTTGATAGAAAATGTTGCTGGAGAGGCGGGTGGTGTCGAATGGGGAGGTCCTTCTCGAGCGGGGGGCGTGGCGGACGCATATCGGCAGGACGACGATTTCAGTGAAACTGGCAGCGAAACCGTGATGTTGCTCTGCTACTGCTCGTGCGATGAGCGCCCGGTTCGCCCACAGGTAGGTTAGGTAGGTAGGTCCAGTGTGTACAACTATAATTGATTTAACTAACAGTCAATTTTGAGGGGACAAGAGGAAGGTTTTTTTGTTTGTTTTCCCATCGTCCCGGGTCTCATCGTTTGCTAGGCTCGGATAGTGCAGCTTAGAGTGTGGTGGTTCGCAGCAGCGAGGCGAAGATGCTGTTATAGCCGGCGGGCTGACATGCTGCACCAGCAGCTCCTCCTCCCCCACCTCCTCCTCCATCTCCACCACCACCACCACCGTCGCCGTCAGCGGACGGAGCAGCGTCGGCATCCTCCCGTTTGCTGCCCTTCTGGTGGTGATGCTGATCTGGCGGTGGTGGCGGCTGCTGCTGCTGCTGCTGTTGGTGATGGTGACTGCTCTTTTCCTTGTCCTTGCGGCGCAGCGACGATCGTCCGTCCACTACCACCAGCGACCAACGCTTGCTGCTGCCGCCGGCGCTACCACTGCCGCCTGCTGCCGAGGAGGAGAACGATTTCGGCCGCATCCTTACACTCGCCGGCTGGGTGTGGTGAGTGCCGCTCGGATCCCTTGCGGTGCTGCCCCCACCACCACCGCCCAAATCGTCCTTCGGAACGTTTCTGTTGCCTCTAGGGCCCGCTCTACTGCTACTACCACCACCACCACCGCCACTGCTGCTGCCGCGCCTTTGCTCCGGTTCCGATTCCGCGCCCGCCACGCTACCTCCTCCACCACCGCAACCTCCGGCTGTGCCATCGTCGTCGTCGTAGTCGTAGTCGTCGTCGTCGTCGTCGTCGCCACCATCACCACCGCCACCCTCGTCCTGCGTCGTATCACTCCCGACCGAGTGATACTCTTCCGATTTTGTATCGAGTCACAGACGTAGATCGTACGCGATCTTCGACGCAATGTTCTTGAAGCCGATGCTGGTGCCTGTTTGGTTTGGTGGGAGAGACAAGAGGAAGCTTCGTTAGAGATCTAGATCTAGAGTTCATTACAGTTCATTCTTATATCATAATTCCCATCATGGTAAGATTCGTTCAGTCTATCTGGCTCAGTACTTAGTTTGAATGGGAATTAAGTTGGGAATTAAGTTTGAAATAACATCTTTGAATGGGAATTAAGTGTTAAATGCTTTCAGTTAAGTAATATGATACTGTCTTGCAATTATATGGGAACTATAAAATAAAGATAACATATAACAAACTTTGGACAATACGTGATTTATCTGCAAGAGAAAGAGTGTTTCCCAGGTATGGTCTAGAGAGTTTCTAGTTAGAGAGTATGCTATCCGCCAAGAGATGGCGCCACTCACGACACTTAACAATCGCTGGCGAAGTACGAAATACACGCAATTTTCTAGCCTCAAAACCAGAGCAGGTTTAGATCCCTAATTCATCGTAAAGAGGATTAGATCCCTAATTCATCGTAAATATTAGATCCCTATTAGATTAGATTAGATTAGATTAGAGGATTAGATCCCTAATTCATCGTTCGTGCGGGTTGCATACTGTAGAAACAATTTGCAAACTTATGGAACATAATGTATGCACAATGTGAACGGCGCATGGAGTACTAAGTTGAATAATCCAACTACACTGAGTATTTTTTTTTTAATCTTGGTGGAATTTAGCAGTCAAAATGAATGACATCGCTGTGTTTGACAGAAAACACACTGCCGAATGGGTAATAGGGCTCTATGGAACGGAGATGGTGTTATTTTTTGTTGGAATACTAAAAACACTTCCTATTTCCATTCGCCGTGTAATAGGGCTAATTGACAAACTTTTATGCTCCCGGAACGTACGCCCTGAGGCTTCATCTTGCGCTTTATGTTCACTGACTGTACCAAATTTTAGAGAAACACAGAAGAAATGTACATCTTACGTAAGCTCATAAAAGCGTATGTTCTGGGAGCGCATGAGTTTGCCGATTTAGTTGGACATTTTGAATATCTCACTCATGAGCGGATATGTTCGTAGCGGCCTCGTAAGCAGTGCCGTGCTCCATTCTTTACTGCTTTATGGCTTTCAAAAAGTCTGCTAATCGCTATTCTATATCTAATTATCATTGAAGAAAATATAATAAATCCTAGCGCGTGACAACCCTAACGTACCCGATATTCTCTTAAACCGCACGCCGTTCAGCGATAGCCGGGGAAGTTTGCAGACTTCGATTTCCCACTGCACCAGCGAGTCGGTGTTCGGGTCACCGTGTACGCACAGCAGCACGAATCTGGAGTGAAAAGAGAGCCAAACACATGAGAAGAATTAGACGTCAATTTCACGCGCACCGGCGCAGACCGCGCGACTTACCGTTCTCGCTGCTCATAATCACAATTGTTCTTGTCCAGCACGGACCGGATCTCGGCCATTATTTCGTCCGGCAGCCGGGGGGAAGTTGTCTTCATCGACCACGTGAAGCGCAGCACGCGTGGCTTCACCGGTTCCTCCGTGTTCGTACTGTTTTTTTTTGTTGTTGTTGTTGTTGTTCCGGTACACACACCAAACCGGCCCCACATTAGGGAACACGCACACACGAGCGCGAGCGTACATGAATTGGGAGTTTCGGTGTCGCGGGTTTTCGTATGTTCCAGGTGTCGAGAGGTTAATATTTTAATTGCATAATTTTGTAGCAGAGGACAGAGTGAGAGCGCCAGTGCGAGAAAGAGAGCGAGAGAAAGATAGAAAGAGAGGAAGAAAGAGATCGTTGAGAATAAAAAAACGAGAATAAAAAATACGCATTATTGGTGCAGAGTTGGTCAACC
This sequence comes from Anopheles dirus, assembly GCA_000349145.1. Taxonomy (NCBI): domain Eukaryota; kingdom Metazoa; phylum Arthropoda; class Insecta; order Diptera; family Culicidae; genus Anopheles; species Anopheles dirus. The sequence goes on from KB673534.1 coordinate 5,698,196, forward strand.
GGAAATTCTTCTGCGCGCAACGAAAGACAACAAACGGAACAAAAGGTGTACTGGATCCCGGGTGGAGGTCAGTTTGCCCTGGCAAACACCCTGGCGATTTTTTTTTCTTTCTAATTTGCACAATTTAGTTTGGAATTCCCAACCATTATCCGATTTACTACTGTTTTTTTAAATAGAAATTTAATCATGAAACATAAAACATTTGAATAAAACACACATTTACCCATGATCAAGAAGCTTTACGTAGGACAAAGGACACATTTATATGAGTGTGTATGTGTGTGTGCATCGTGGAAGGTGGAGATACATATATGCGTGTAATGCAGACAAAAAAATGCAACCAAACATTTGTAATGGCAAAAAAACACATAAAGATATACTAAAATGAATAAAAGGACAGACTCTGCACACTTGGGGACGTCTGTCAGATTCTACACGTGTAAACAAACATGTACATTCACATCATCCAACAACGACGCAAAGATGCTCCTCTCCCGATGGAGCTGTGTGAAGGATGCGTAAACATGCGTAAGATACATGCGTACGATACAAATACAAACACGGAAATGGAAACAAAAGAAACTCTTCAGAACGCAACACAACATGAACAACGATATCTTACTAGAAGGGGGCGACATTTAACACTCGTATGTAAAGCAATACAAGTGAAGAAAAGAGAAAACATCACAATTTTATCGTGAGGCAACCCCTGCTCATTCAGAAACTACTACTAAGCCAACACGTATGAAATGACTCTGTGTAATAAAAAAAAAACGAGAAAGATGCTTAATCCTTCACACGTTTTCTTTTCTGCTTCTACTAGGTTGTTCGGTTTGCTATTTAGATTCGCTATTTTGCACTTGCGCTTGTATGCAGTCTTGTTTTACTTTTGTCTTGTTTACTCAGTCATTTACTCGTTTGTGGCCTAAAGTTTTGTTTGTTGTTTTGCCTCGTATTGCTGTGCGGCGGAAAGATGCACTTGTTGTTTTGTTTTTGCTTTGGTTTGGAAACCGCGACAGAAGACCGAAACTGGAGAGAACGAATGCGTATGTCTGTGTGTGTTTGTGGAGAGAGAGAGAGATATATATTTACCTAGCCGTACTTGTTGAAGTATTTGCTTGGCCATCGTTGGGCCTAAAAAAAAGTAAACAGGAGAATAAAACAAAATCAAAACCAAACGACAGATGGTTCCGTGGGTGAAAGAGAGGGTTGGTGGTGGTGGTGGTTCGGTGTTGAATAAGGCGTTTGAACCGGAAATAAAAACGAAAGCAAGAAGGTCCCTAAGGTGAGGGAGGGTGTGGGGGAAGGGTGGCTTCAAATAAAGCGCAAGGAAAGTTAAATAAAGATAAGGCAAAAACAAAACTAAAGGTTTGGAAAAAGTAAAACGAGAGTTTAGGAACTTGGTGTCAAAACAGTGACAACACAGTAAGAAGGTGGTAGGTTGGGGCAGCTATAGTATTAGCAAAAGAAGAGAGCGTTAGAAAAAAAAGAAACTAAAAAGGAAGAAACAAAGGATTAGCAAAAAAAAACAGAAAAGACATTAGGGTAGCAGAAGGAAAGAGAGTGATGAGATAGTGTGTAGACAACACAAGAAGGAGAAGAAAAAAAAACTTATTTAGCTATACACCTTTCGGATGGCAGCCGCAAATTGTCCCTTCGTTCGGGCATTCCGATGGTACGCAACACGTAGTTGGGGTGGTGGTTGTGGAGAGGGGGTCAAATACATAAAAAAGGGAAGAAAACAAAATTACAGAAAAAAATTGATAAAAAACACAACAACTCAAATGTGTCAACGGTCGGCGCACGGGGCTTCGCTTCGGAGAGGGAAAAAGGGGGAGGGTAGTGGGGGTGGGGCTCAATTGCATAAGCACCGCCCATATATGTAGTTATTTGATTATGTTCCTGCTCGAATAATGTTAAAGTCACCTGGTTCGGTACCCCTACCCAAACCTACCCAAACACGCTTAACATAACTTACGCTAAGAAAAGGTACACATTATAACGTAATCGAGAGAGGAAGAGAGAGAGAGAGAGAAAGAGTGCGAAAAAGGATGTGTGTGGTTAACAATGCTTAACAATGCCCGACTTTACAATAACCTAAGGAGAACGAAAAAAAAACATGTTAAAAACTTGGCGATGGGATTAGATAAAAACAATAAAATAAAAGTGCATACTTTACGCTATTCGGAAGAGAATGAAAAAGAGAGATAGAGATAACACACACCGCGACACCATAAACAGAATCGTGTTAGAAAATCGTTCCGCCTGTGCCTCCGCTGCGTAGAGGTTTGATTGCCCGTGAGAGTAGTGAAATGATAAAAGGATCCTTTTGCTAGTATGTGTGTATTTGTGGGTGTATGTGAAAGAGGGGGGAGGGGGGGGCGTGTGCCTAAAAACGGAAGGACAAAGGGACGATTCTGTGCCATAGAGTAGCCACCTTCATTAACCGTGGTAGAGATAGCTGTTAGTTCCAATCCAGCGCCAGAGACGTGTTGTTGCTGCAGCATCATGTGAAAACTCGTTCGCCGCGGGAGCGCTCGTTCCGATGCACACGAATGTATAGTTGTCATTAGTGACTCGTGTTGTTCCAATACATTCGCGAAAATTAACACAAATTATCCATCTGTCCCCATTTACCTTTATTTTGACCGATAAAGCTCGAAATCGGTGCAGGTTCATTTACACGTCAGCGACGAACGTTCCCGCGGCGAACGAGCAGCAACAGCATGAGTACACACAGCCTTAGTATGCGAACATGAATGCAGCAAAGCGCTTCACATGCACCCCGTCATCGATCGACTCGAGAGTAGAAGTCCCCCTTCGCTTGATTACAGCAACTATCTCTCATTCGAAAACAGTACTCTGAAGGGTTTCCCTTTTAGGTTGTTTGTTGTATTTTTTTTCGTTTTAATCAGTTGATTTCGTTTTTAATCGTTTTGTATTTATTGCTAAAATGTTGCATACAAGTATGGTTTGTTTTTTTTTTGATTCACTAACGATAGTTACTTTTTAATATAAAACAATGTTTTTGTTTTCCCTTTCTCTCACGTCCTACGTATTATCTAACGACGGGTTTTGAAGCGTATCCATCATCGTATCTCCGCGTTCCAGGGCTGAAGTGTGTGTGTGTGTTTTGTCTGTCTGTCACACTGTAATGCTAACTGTCTGTAATATTTGTGTAATGCTCCTTCGGAAATGCTTCCTCCTTTCCCCAGTTTGTGTTTACGTGTGTGCGTGTGTGTATGTGTATATGTACGATTGTTACGTGAAACTTGAACCGGTGAACTCCGGAACGTAGACGTACTTACTGGAGCATTATTTCTATCCTCTATACTTTGCCTTTGCTCTTCCGCACAAAACACAAAATGACATAATTTTCTAGGAAGGAGCGCATGGAAGGATTATAATTTAGAGTGAAAGATTGCAACGATGGGGAACGAATCAAAGGCCACCCAAAGCCCACCTCGTGGGACACGGACGGACAAAAATCTGAGTGCGACGCGAAGATAAGAGCAGCAGCAAGAAAAGAACAAGAACAACAGCGCTAATACTACTTAGGCGTGGGAATACATACTAATACTCGAACGAGTTAACGTAACGGCTAACCCCCCTCAGGTAAGCCATAGATCGAATGTGATAGTTCGATTTTTTGAAAAAGAATCATTTGTTTTTGTTTGTACGCAATGCGTTGAAAGCTCTGAGAGACGGTAGAAAGGAGTTAAATCGTAATACGCTCCATAAACGGAAGGTAGAATAAATACGCATCATTCTCGTCCTTCACCCATCAGGACAAGTTATAGCGTTTGACGTTGACGACAAACTGTTTCTAAAGCGAACATAGAACAATGGATGGTGGGTGGTGGGGGCTGGGGAAACTTTCCACACATACACACACGCACACCCCCTCCCAAAATGAGACTGCGCTGTCGTTCTGCCACCTACGGTTTGCCTGTTTGATCACTGATCAGAGAGTTTACGTTCGTTTGCACACTGTTGCAGTACTACACAGGGATGCTGGTGTATTTATGTGTTCGTCGCAACGTTTTCAAACAAGCTCTCTCTTGCGTGTGCTCTTATAGGTGTCGGTGTGTGTACATGTACGTGTGGCTCTTATAGAAGTAGAAAGGATGTTCCCTTCACACGCGCGCATTTAGCTCACCGTCTGGCTCGCGATTATTTTTAATTTTGAAACTATAAAAAAGGAATAGAGAGAGAGAGAAAAAGAAAAAAAGAGAGGATAGTAACAACCAATAACAACAATGAGAGCGCGCAACACAACCAGCACAATCAGACGGTGTTTGTGGACAACAACCGGAAATGGGGTGGGAAAGGTGATAATGGTGGTAAACAAAACTGCACACTAAACCGATTACTAAATTGATCTCTATTCTATTTGGCATGATATGAGACAATAAAAAAACGGAAGTTAGGAAAGTAAAAGATTATGCAAAAACATAACAAAAAAAAATAATAAAAACTATGAAACAAGTAAATGCAATTAACAGTAGAATTGAAATAAAAAAGATAGTTGAATCCACCGAACTATTGAGGAAAGTATTTACTACCACTGGCAATGCAGCAAAAGAAAGGTGAAGAATAATATTAATGTGTTTTTTTTTTAATATACCAACGCTAGCTTTCGTAGAAGCGTGGAAAAGAAAGGTACAAGTAAACACAAAATGACGTAGGAGAATGTAGAACGAAACGAAATTAAAAACGAAAATGAAATAATCGACAAAAAAAAAGAAACAACACAACCGAACACGCGCCGTGGCGACACGAAATGATACGAAGTGTGTTAAATCTACGAAAGCTGGGGGATCAAAACGAACCAAGGGAACGGGTGATGATGGCATGGGAATTGGTGTCGCTTTTTGCTGCTCTTTTTTCTTGGGGGG
>KB673534.1:5703480-5802237 GCA_000349145.1 Anopheles dirus
TTAGTTTTGTTTGGAATTCGTTTGGTGTTCGGATTTTATACGATACGGGGGGTGTGGTGGTGGTTAAAAGATTGTTCCGCTCCTTCTGGCCACTGTTACCGCCGCCGTGTGTCACCACTCTCAGTCACATTCCTGTGCCTCGATAGAATCGTTCCTCTATCCCTGACCCTGCGCACTTTGTTTGCTTTTCTATATGTTCTAAAGTTTCATCAAATCATACTAATATTAAACATCCAAACGCATGTTGGCTTATGCTGCAGGCATCGGACACACAGCATTGTCGTATTTTTTGCAACAGCGCCCCCAAAATTGCAAACTCTTCTGTTCAATTTGTCTATAACAAACACAGTCTCTCAGTCTCTACTGATTGAGCCTAGAAGTAGAGAAAGTAGACAAAGATAGAGAGAGAGAGAGAGAGAGAGAGAGAGAGAGAGAGAAACGGAGACAGAGAGTGAGAGAGAGAGAGTGGAAGAGAAGAGAGAAAGAAACAAATAGTATTTAACTTGGTAAAACAAACACGTTGGTATCGTCGCTGTGTAGTGGGAAGAGACAAGAGGGAGCATGTAGCGACCGAATCCGGGTGGCAGTCGGAAGAAACGGGGAGGCTATTTTAGGGGGGAGGGGGTTGGCGAGTGGTGTGGGAGGCATGATAGGGTGGTCTCGGGTGGTTTGAATGATGGCGCAAAACCAACGCGTGGCGGCTGTATGTATGTAGCAAGGTAACGAAAACGGCTCAACAGGTTGCTGCCACGGGAGGGAAGTAACAAAAATGATCCACAATTGCATTGCTATTGCTTTTAATGATCGTTTTTTTTTGTAGTTTTCGGGCGATTTTGTTTAGTGTTGCAGCCGCACACATACACGCATACACAGGATATGCATGAGTGAACGCTTTTTCGTATAGTCGCAATATTATGCTATTCAAATTTTCTCTCCGCCCCGCACTCTCTATCCCACTTACTCTCTATTTCTCTATTTTCCTCATCCCGCTCAAACCGGCAAGCTCGAACGATCCTGGAACGTCCGTTCCGGAGTTTATTTTCACTCTGTTCCACTCAGTTTTTGGTCATTTCGCTCATTTTTAGTACATTTTTAGGATGAACATCTCTCGCAGCGTACGTTCCCCGGAACGTTCGAATTTACCGATTTGCCCATTGATGTGCTAGAAAAAGGCATCTGTAGGACAATATGCAAATACAGTATTCATTTGGATTAGAAAACAATGTCTGGATTTAATGTCACTAGATATTGTGTTTAGACGACGTATTTGAGTCGAGCGGCGAACGTATAGGCTCCGTTCGTAGCTGGGATTACGGAATCAGCAATATCAGCGGAAACTCGTACGCTCCCGAAACGTACGCCCGAGTGGTGTCTGCGTTGTGTTCATTTTGTGTTCACAAAGATTCCGCAGCGAACGTTCTCGGGGCGAGCGCTTGAGTTTGCCGATTTTGGGTTGAATATCTCAAATTAGGAGGCACTAAAGCGTAGTTTTTCACGCTGAGCTGCCAGAACTCTAACAGCGCATGCTACATGCTCTTCTCAAAAACCACCATAGGTTCTCCAAAGGGGCAAACAAGTTCTTCGTAATGGTACTAGTACCAGATTTAGAAGTGTCTGATAAGAATTTGCGACGCAACACTAAATAAAATCCACACGGGTTTGCCGAAACGAGGTATGAGAGTATACTCACAAGTCGATAAAAAATTACAAATTGACTAGCAGCCCTTAAATAGCGACCGAAATTGTGCTAAACAATGAGAAGAAATTGAAAAAGAAGGCAAACTGTAGAGCGCGAAAATATGTGGAGCATGAATGAAATCTATTTGGAGGTATATCTTGACGGATCTTGGCCTCGTTGTCCGTAAGTTAATCCCACACTGCACTCGTATGCGATTTGAACAGTAGTGAAACGTCCGAGCCACGCTCTTAGCCCGAGAGACAGCGACAAGCCGAAGAAACACGGTTCGCAAGTGAAGGAGTAGCGCCACGATGCACAATGTGTTTGTTCCGAAGTTTGAACCGACGGTTCTGTTCCTGGTACTCATGGTACGGTGGATGTTTGGAGTATAATTTTGACTTTGTTACGAGCCCGTAGATAGTAGGAGAAAGGCATTCATTCTTGAGCAATAGAATGGACATAAAGCCATCCGAATAGTCTAATTTGTATACTGGTCTACTGCTAGACAACTGCTTGGAAAACCTTCTATTATACATAAAGCGTGAGTAATCTGCTACCTACCGCTAAAAAAACTAGACACATTTACTTCTTTTAAATATAATAATGTTGTAAATCTTTAATATTTTAAAGCAACATCGAATGCGTTTGAACATCGGATATTCTGTATATATACTTAGATGTCAATTATTCAACTTGTCAACTTGATGAGAATAATCAAACAAATCAAACAGTAGAAAACAAAAAAAACATGCAAACTCAACTGTGTCACATTTTCTGATGCGCTTAGTACGAAACTGTTCAAATTATTGCTCGATCGGCATGAGGAGTATCGAATGAGTTTGGCACACGAAGGTTAAGGATCGTAAACAAAGGTGGTCGAAATTGAACGTTTTTAAGATAAAAATGTTTCGTTTTTGGTCATTGTGCAACGGGTTTCTCGTCTCTTTTCCGTGCTGTGACGAATGTTTCCAACATCCTCTACGCGTGGGAGGCGGTGGTATTGTTAGCAATGCGAATGTTTGGCACACAGACACGCTTAAGCACGAGTTGTAAGTGACAGGAAACGAACAAACAAGAACAAACAAAAGCAAACGCGCACACTGACACACGGATTCAATAGCCCACGGAAAGGATCAACTTCAAACATAACAAAAAAAGAAAGAAAGTAATGTGGTGAGAGTTAGTGATTGCTTGCCGACGATGTGCGCATTTTGCTGCCGATGTTACCAAGCCATGGGAAAGGAAGGGGTTGTGTACGAAACCAGAAAAAATACCAACACAGCGCCCCGCTCCAAAAATGCACATTAAGATGCATTTCCAATAAAAGAACAATTGAACTTAATTCTAAAAGGTTAAGTTAGTTTGCACACAAAGATGTCCTTACGGATGAGACCGTAAAATCTAAACGAAACAGTAACCGTTTACGATATCTCAGATGTTACGCTTTCGTTAATGACCTCACGTGTTTCGTTGTCGTAACGTTTTTCTTTAAATTTATTAATAATGTTTCGCTAACTCTTCCTAGGATTATGCTCGTTAATGCTTTCTACTTCCGTGTCCCACTCGACTCCGCACACACACACTGCACTGTTTTTAAGCTTTCACTAACTTCCTTAGCAATTAAAGAGTTTCGATGTATCGCTACAACGCTACGAACACACAAGTTACACTTGATCTATAAAACATAATAATGCAGCTCCTTTCTCATCGCCTTCACATCCAGAACACCGCTATTGGCACCGATACGATGGGTGAATCTTTCACTTCCCTAACCCTACTGTTAGCCTGACTACAGCAATGGACGTCTCGAAAGTCGTTTCAGCCTACTGGATTTGTATGTGTGAAGTTCAAGTTTAAGGTGAAACAAATTTTAAAAGCGGTGGCAAAAACTAAGCTACTCAACTATTTTATATTTTACAAAAAACAAACGAGACAAAACGCTACAGAGTTGCAAATTCGTCCTATTGAATTGGTGGGCGCAATGCGAACCCACCATTCCATACGCCCTCCTCTCTTCGCCTCTTCCCACCTCCAGGAGACGCGTACGACCCACCCCTCGATCCCACCCCTCACAGGCACGGTTTAGTCCTTATCCGATGTATCCTTGAATTGGAATGCCCTAAAACTGTGCGCGGTTCTCGAACAATGGGCCGACCCCGATTGCGCGCGCACACACGCAAGCACGCACACACACACACACACCCCCGGCCACCGATTTGCCCAGTGTGAAGTGGATAAAAAGAATCGAAAGAAAAGGGAGAAAATGAAAGAAGAAAAAACAAAACGAAGAAGAAAAAAAATATTAAAATCGAGTTTTCCCGAAGGAACGCGGACGACACACGGGGGAGAGGGGCCAAACAGGCAAACTCGTGCGCTCCCGGAACGTACGCTCCGTTCTAGCGTTCATTTTACGGATGAACCCTCTTGCTACAGCACGAGTTTGACCGATTTGGCTTAATATCCCACGCCAGTACGTGTCATATATATTGAAATGCGGTGCACTGGGACCGCGGAAAAAATATTAAGAAGAAGAGGAAACAAAACGTTTACACACAAACGGAAGAAACAAACAAAACAGTAGAAGGAAAGTGAAAAGTTAAGTCACTAAACGCAAAAACCAAGTACTAAATCATCTCTGCTACGTTCGTGGAAGGTGGGGTGGTGTCGTCGTTCCACGTGAAAAGAAAAATACACACTCACAAACAGACGCACACAAACGGAATGAACGTGAGAGGACTCGGACTCGGTTTCTGTCGGTGAGGTTTTGGTTAGTTTCCTCCGACCCACCGGGCAGAGTTGTTTTGGTTGGCTTTGGCTACGTACGTGGAAAAAAACATGGAAACAGAACGTCAAACACAACAAAATCGATTCTGACAGGGGCAGAATCAAATAAACAACATGGACACACACGCGTACACTAATTCACGTTGCTAGACAAGTAGGGATATACGGGATAAAACATCTTTGTTTGATTTTGATTCTTAGACATTCGATTTTGCATTTCGTGATTAATTAGTCGTGTCGTGTGTTATTTTTTATAACATTTAAAAAGCAAGTTCTCCTATCCTTGTAATGTTACATTTCGTGTATTCGTATCCATATTCCGTTAATCAGTCGTTTTTTTTCAAATGTTCTACTAAAAAGACATTGAACAGAATACTGCATGTGTTAAAATGAGATGAGATTAGCTTACGGGGTGAAACTATGAAACGCATTTACAAAAAAAACAACAAAACAGCTGTGTTAGGAAAGTGTTAAGCCGTAACATCACCGACAAACGGTTAAAATAACAAACGAACAAAAAAACACATCAACTAAACAATTGCCGTGGGACCCACACTAGAAAAGCGCTACTAGGTACAAAATATTAACGAACGATACAAAACGGATAACAGAGAAAATGAAATGGGAATCCGAAAACTAGACCAGACTGGTCGGCACGGAAAAAGTAAGAGGGTAAAAAGCGAAAGAAGGAAACCACGGATAAGGTAGGTCCGCATTAAAGTTAAGGACACACACAGTGGGTAGGTGACACAGCAGCATGAAGCAGCATGTTCGGGAAAGGACGATGGACAGCGAAGGAATAGTGCACAGTGAAAGAGAGGTAGAGAGAGAAAGAGAGAGAAAGAGAGAGAAAGAGGGAGAGATAGAGACAGTAAAGAGAGACACAGGCTAGGTGGGGGATAGATGCACCAGAGAGAAGAAGAACGTGCGGGATTGTCCGCAGATGGGGTTGGTGGGTAGGTGGTGGTGGGGTTTTGGAGAGGAGGTGGAGTGTACTTACCGTTTGCTAAATCTGGTTGTAAGTCTTTGCAAGAAAGTCTTGCCAGAGTGTGGCGAATCACCGACGTTCCCGCCGGTTCCGGCGTACACCGTGCTGTTTCGGGATCTGGTTTGCCCTGCACGTTCCGGAGGTCGGCCCGAGTCAGCAGGAGAGGGCGTAAGAAAAAGAAGCGTTAGTTTTTTTGGATTTCACTAGTGACGATTCATCCAGGAGTCTACTACCCGAACCCCTGTTCTCATCGCTTTCCCGCATGTATAGACCACCCCCTTCTGCTTCCCACCGTAGAATCGGATGGTCCATGTTGGTTGCATTTGATAGTTTTGTTTGAAATCAATTTTGTTTTCGACACTTCGTATACTTCGAAAATAAACAAACGGAAACAACCATATCGTTTAATGCGTTGAAATGAGGAATAATAGAACGAACGGAAGAATTTTTGTAAAACGTCAGATATACGTGTAGACAGAGTTACGATATAGTGTGTATAGATCACATGAGGATGTGGTTTGAACACTAGATATTCATACAGATACAGTAGAGACAGAGAGACATTTATGGAAACTTTTAACAAAACCACCGACGGTGGTTGGATTCGCTTTACTATATGCAACGGTTTGCGTTTATATCATGTTTTTAGAAGATTTGCATGTTGTGATGCTATTAACGTCACTAGAAGGAGGAAGACAGATATGTAGAGCGCGGCTACAAGCATCCAAAGTGGGTTCTAAACAGTACGGATATGAACGATATATCAAAATGCATAGGGATGATAACACGGATGCAGAGATACGGCGGATCATGTAGAAAGGGAGGGTAGTAGGCTGAGGGATGTAAACGGTGCCTGCTCTAACGCCACGAGCACGCCCTACTACGCAACACTTACCCGAATGGAAAGTCGATCGCGACGGAACATTCCTGGGAAATGCAACCGGTTGTCTGGAAGAATTAACGGCTGGTGTAAGACTATTGCGATTCACCATGCTGTGTGTTCGAATGTGTGTGTATTGATGGTGAAAGGATATGGTGAAGGTGTGGTATATGCGTATGTGTAGTATATATAGATAAAAGTTGCGTATATCATTGTACGGTAGTGACGAGGAAGGTGAGGATGGTTCCATTGATTTGTGGGAAAGGGAGTCGAACCAACAACAACAAAAAAACCCGTTGTATCATCGAAAGGGGAATGACACCGGATTAATTGTACGCAAAAAAACACGTGAGTATTGTGTTGAATGTTTCCAACGAAATCAAATCAGCCGGAAAAGGGCCATTAGGGAGCCACACATTCGAAGATCAAGACCGGGAGGGATCGTAGTCACCAACACGTGACGCGTGAAGCAAGTCACGGGAGCGTACGAAACACACAGGACACAGGACACACGACACAACGGCCACACACACAGGAAACGGAACACATGGATTGGAGAAGCCGACACGAGTTCGGGCACGAAGTTACGCACGGGAATCACGGAAGGAAACATGAAAAGAAAAAGAAAATAAACAAAACATGAAATTATCGGGATCGGGTAAATGCAAATGAGAAGATTTTCGAAATGTTGCCTCTTTGGCCAGCGTAAAACAAACAAAGTAAAAACAAACGAAACGAAACAAAATCACACAGCAGGAAATCAAAGCAGGTCCTCTCAATCGACATTCAAAAGCGTACGCTCCCGGAACGAACGTACACTCGCTGCTGTTCATTTTGTGTTCATCCGCATGCAACAGATGAACACGTTATAGATGAACATCTGTTATCAGCGTACGCTTCGGAAGTGTACGGTTTTTTGTCATTTAGGCTGCACACAAGGAACGGAAGGGCTTTGACCCATTTCGTAAAGCGCAATCGGCAAACGAATTGCAAACAAACCAAACGTATGAAGAAGCGTAGTGGATGATGACCGTTGGCGGCGGGAATATGTCTTCATGTACTAGAAAACATCCGAAGATTCACGTAGTTCAGTATATCTACGGATTGTGGCATGGATAACCAAGGAACTCAGAGAACCACCTTGAACTGGAATTACCTCTTTGTATGAATAATGAGTATAATGCCGAGGTTTAGAGAAAGGTTGAGGATATTGAGGTACAGAGAATGGCATGCAAAAGGTCGTTTTTCTTTATTTATTAAAATTTGTACAGAAGCGAAACGAGAAGTAAACATCAATCTAGTGTACTTAATCGGCTGATACGTGCATAGTTATGAAGTGTACAGTAGAGCATTCACACGCCACTTTTAGCAGGTCTTTCAGCACGAGCGATGGGACGTTTATTTTTAGACGCCGACAAGAAGTTCAATTCCGAAAAAAGACCGAGAGGATGGATCATTATTTCCCCCACGCGTGCCGACAGTTGTAATTCCCCCCGAACGTACGTCAGCGCCTTAGGTGGACGTTGTAAGAAATCGATTCTTCGATGGTTCAACTAGCACTATTCATAGGTTCCACACAGGCCGGACGTACTGTATTAAGTGGGACCACGACCAGCAATTATGGTGATGACGTGTGAATACGCAAAGGACATTTCACTCATGCATATAGATGAAGATACTATTTCTAGTGAGGATGAAAGGAGAGAAACTGGGGAAATAGCTGCGGTGAGCTGTGATAAAAAGAACAACGATATATCTAACGCCTTCTGTACATTGCGCGCATTTCGCCGGAATAAACTCACGCCCGTTTAGCGATATAAGAAACTAACGAAACAAACCAAACTACAGGATCATGCAAAAGCATCATTCATTGAGGAGGAATGTACACAACGCTTTGGAAAGAAAGAAAGGTCCATTCCAGATCCTTTCCACAATCAGCCACCAGGCAGGAGACGTCAAATTTTGAAGCGAACATCATCTCGACGGAGACAAAAAAAGGCGAAATAATTAATTTAATGAAAAATAGAGTAACTAAACGCGATGTGCGTGTGTAATTAGCAACGAGTGTGAATTTATATCAACAACCGCCTGAAGAGCGAACGGGCGAAAGTACACGAAAAAGATCGAAGAGAAGAAAAAAGAAAAGCATAACTAGACAGATAACGCAGCAGCAGGAAGTAAACTACAGTCGATATGGAATAGAAAAAGACTAACAGAAAACTGAACGAACGAGCGAAGAATGGAAAAATGGTTCGAATAAGAGATAAGTTTAAACGAGAAAACGAGAACGAAAACGACGCAAACGAAAGCGGAAACATATTACTTGAAAATCATTAACAGAAGAAATAAAGAAAAAACGACAACAACAAAACCAACCAACACAAATAGAAAAGCATTAAATTATCCCCCAAGAAAAGCATTAAAATAAATGCACCCAACGATTACCGCAATCGTTTCGTTCGTTGTGGGAAGTAGTTGACTCACCGAAAAGTATTCGCAAGGTAATTCGTTTGTTTTTTGTTTTGGTTTTTGTTTGTTTGTTCCAACATTGCGCAGGGTTCCATGTTTGTTTGTTTGTCGAAGTTTATAGGAGCCAATACGCGGAAGAACGAAAGTATCGCGCCGCCCACAACAGTGCGAGTAGGCGCGAGAAGGTGTAAATGATAAAAAGTAACCAACAGCGCGCCGTCAGCCCGGCGTTGACGGTTGTGTCGCGGGTCAGGTGTTTTTTGTATTTTTCGAAAAGGTCCGAACCGGGCAATTGTCGCGACGACGAGAAGAAGTGTTGAGAGGTAAGTTTTTGGATGAAAAAGAAAGAGAGAATCAGATAACGATAAGCGAATATGTTGTATCTTTACGCTAGCAAGACACGACGACGAATCATTATAGAGGGGATATAATTGAAACGAAAAGCTGCTAATGGAGAAACCGATGAACCGGAGCGGTTCGATGAGATGGAACAGATATAGATGGAAACGTAACATGAAGGCGGCGTAAGAAGCGATCCAATCGTAAGGAAGTGTAAATGGGTACACACGAGCACGCGCTTCAGCGTGTGAGCACGAACCAATTGAAGAATAGAAATGTGAGGTTAGAAAACAGATTTGTTTGCGCCATTTAGCATTTTCGACTATCACCACTTTCCGCGGAACGTACACAGTTCGTGAAAGCGTCACACAGCATAAACAGATAAACAGAGAGACAGAGGGAAAGGTGACGAAAAAAAAGTACTAAAATGATGGTGTAGCATCATCCAGAATAGAAGAAAGAGAGACAACAGGAGAGTACATGACTCGCACACATTGTTTTGTTGTGAAGGATTTATGGCTGAAACCGACGTAGGAGTGGGAAAAAGGTGGAAGGGATTCGAGAAAATGTAGGAAATTTGTTTTAGTTACGCAGAACTCAGCAAAACAATGTCGTGTAGAAAGGTTCGGAACTCAAAACACACAAACAAATTGTCAAACACGCCATGATGGGTCGAATGAAGGCATGATGAAAAGAAAGCAGTTTGTTGTAAAAAGAAAGATGAGGTTGAAAAATAGTAGGCAAATACAGAGTCGTGTACAGCAACTGTTTACATACACTAAACCGAAGACTGACACAAGTGATTCGGTAATAATGTAAGAAAGAAGAAAAAACAACAACACAAGAAACACAAAAAACAGCGAAGAGAACTAGTTGATCCAAAAAGTCAACGAAAAACGCGAAAAAACGGAAAAAAGGAAAAGAGAACAACGAAACTCTAGAGAGAACAATTGTGTTTTATACCTTTGTCTGAGGGGATCGTTCGTGGCGGCACTATTGGTAGTACTGTCGGCCGACGGCCCGGGACTGGAGACGGAAGCACTCTTGACATGCCCCTTACCGGTGCCGCCGCCGCCGCCGCCTCCTCCACCGCCTCCACCACCTCCTCCTCCAACGCTAACACCACCACCACCACCGTTGCCACCGGTGGCGTTCACATTGCCGCTACCGGCAGTAGCACCGGTGGTGCCGCCGGTTGTGCTCCCGGTAGTGGACCCGGTGCCCGTGCCGGTGGTGGCGTTAGCATTTCCACCGCCTGGAGCAATACCGCCACCACCACCACCACTAACCACACCGGCAGTACCGGCTGGTGTTGAGTTGCCACGGTTGAACTCGGGTATTGGTGCGACGAAACTGTTGCTACTGTCGATCGTACACACCGGAAGGTGTGGCAGAAGAGAATAGTGTTTTTTGTTTGCCACAGTTCGGTGCATTCGTTTTATTTGTGACCGATAATAGTGGTCGCATCAAAAAGGGCAATTTCGTGAACGATGATAGATAGGACGAGCAATGTGGAAATAAGCGACAATGTGTTGTGTTGTTGCCGATTGTACGTGTATGTCCACGAGAGGAAAGAAGGTGAAAGAGAGAGAGAGAAAGAAAAAAAATGTATCAGGATTATGGGTGAATTTAATTTCAATTCTACACTCAGTGGACAAAGCCGTTTGATGAGAAACGAAAGCCAATCGAGGTGGGAGATGACTGCCAAGGTAAGGCAGAATGTGGTGGAAGATGAATGACCCCTAATCCGAGAAGAGAACGAAGCGAAACTACGAAAAACCTATAAGGTAAACACACGCATCAACGAAAATCAGCAAACCGTTTCAAAATTACCACGCTTATCACGAAACGAAATCAGAACAGAAACCACTGTCAAACGGATGCGACCAAAGCGAACTTTATACAATGTAACGCATGTTCGATGTCTGCTTTCTATCTAACGAAACGCAAATAGAACATGGTACGAGTTTGAGGAGGGTCGAGTAGGAATGAAGAAGTTTGAGCTACTAGTGTAAAACACGAATAGATACTAGAAAAAAAAAACAAAAGAACACAACTTCTTTTGACGCATATCTATCCTAGCCAGGAAAAACAATATCCTGCATAATGAACACACAAAAACCGCAACTGCACCAAGAGGCAGCACAGGTCAGGCAGAAAATCAACAAAAATAAAAATGGAACAAAACTCTCGTAACAATCTATTCTCCGGCTCTAATACTCGCGTTTGCAAATGCCTAGGGAGGAACTATGACGGAAAACAAAATGAAGAGAGCGGGTGGATGTGATGGGTGCAGCAGCTGCAGGCCTGTTTGTGAAGGAGTGAAACAAAACCCGAAACAAATCACATTGACACTAGAACCAAAGTCAAAATACACACGCACGCATACAGATGTTCTCGTTACTGGGGGAAGCGAAATGTTGGAGTATTGACGAGAGCATGACGGCAAACGTTCGGGGAAGAAATCTCAGCTTATTGGCATTGTTAAAGCTGATTAGATGCCGATCAACAGCTATCTAATGTATCTAATTAACTGATTCATTAAAGCATTGTTGTGGTGCCGATTGTATACTTTTAGCTGCTTGATAAGACCGCAGCAGCGAGTAACTGAATAAAAATGACAATCAGCTGCTATTCAGCAGAGAATCAGTAACTTAAGCAGGAAATGTTTGTTAAAATAAGTTTGACTGCTTATTGTGGAACATATCAAATTAGCCTTCAAGTATACAAACGACACTGCCTAATTGCTCAGTAACAGGTTGGTGATAACATTTAATCAGCAATGGACAATCGCGACAGATGGAACTATCGGCAGACAATCTAGAGTTATAAGAAAAATCGTGCTGATTTTTCCCTTCCTTTTAGGGAAGACGACATCCTTCGCATTCATCGCTTATCGTGCTTATCACACGCGCAAAGGACATATGTGGACATTGCTAGTTGTGAATGGGCTTCGTGAGCTGCGACAAATCGTGTACCGTGATTAGCTGTGTGAGATATGATCACGGTTTGGGCATCGGCCTGGGTGAACACACTTACGTTGGGTCCGCGGTGGAGTTTGTCTTTTCTGTGGACGATGTCTTCTCATACAGCGTCGTCGACCTTCTGGGCATTAGGCCGGCACTGGGGCCTACCGTTCGGGCGCCATTGCTGGGGTCGTACTTGGTACTCGTACTGCTGCTGGTAGTACGCGCTTTCGCCGGGCTGGAGATCGATGCTGTAAGGAAAAAACGGAGTGACACATATTGATATTGATTCAAAAGTAATCATACAGCTCCTAATAATAAGAAAAGGAAAAAAAACTCACAGTTGTCTACCGAGGTAATCGGTTTGGTTATGCTCGATGCCGGTCGCTGGTTCTGTGCGGCCAGCCGGGCCGTATTTTCCTTGATCGTCGCCGAGTCGATTGTGTTTTGACGCTTGAAATTACTGCTTCTGGAAGGGCAATCAAACGGAGATAAAAAAAATTAAGAAACGTCCACAGCCTTGTGCATTGCGACTCCTTGCAAAGCCAGGTCTGATACTTACATCGATGTTCTTTCAGATGCACCACCGCCACTGCCGCCAGTGCCCGAGCTGTGGTTGCTGTTGGCACCACCATGGACACTGTTGCCGGTGACGCCGGGCACCGTACTGCCAGCGCCGGTACCGCCACCGACCACCGCACCCGCACCACCACCACCGCCGACTCCGGACACTGCAATGTTGCCGACGACACCGCCACCTCCGCCACCACCGCCCACGCCACCACCACCAGCGCCGACGGCGGCGGCTGCAGCGGCCGCGGCCACGGCCGTCGTTGGACCGACGCCTGTAATGAAGCGTTGGAAGATTTCTAAATTTTTCATGGCAATACCGTCGAGCCCCGGGAGCGCCGCGCACGTCGCCCTGTCGCCCGGGGGCACACTTGGAGTGCAGGGTGTTAGTAAAAGAGTTTGTAACCATGCATATGTGAGCCCTTTGAAAGCCTGCTCTGACACAGTTTGATTGACTTGTTTGTGCTTAGGAACTATCAACGCTCCTAATGGGTTTATACGTCTAGAGTACACTCCTCTACTACTCTTCAAGGTTCTCACTATTATCCTAACGGAAAGCGCAGGTAGCAGGACGTTCCATAAATCTATATGCTGGTGCCGATGGGAGCAGCGATGCCGCAGGGCCTACCAAGCAATACTTACGCAGCGTTTCGCCACCGCTGGAAGCTCGCCGGCTCGGTTTGGTGCTGGACGCGGATATGCTTCGGTGCACGCCACGGTGCGTCGGGCTTTGCACCTGAGAGTTACCGGCTGCGGCACCCTCGTTGCCGGCAATGTTACGTAACGACAGGGACGATCCGGACCGGGAGCCGTCCGACTCGGACTGTGTTGCGGCGAGGTATTCGGGTCGCGTTCGGGCGGAAAGAAAAGAAAGTAATCTCCGTTAGCGAGGGATGTTCTTGAATTGTTTCTTTGAGATATGCCCTGAAGGCATTGGGGAGGTATAAAGAGGTTGGTCAGGGGATTGGATAAAACAATGTTTTATGTTTAACTTTCGAGTTCCTGAGAAGAAAAACAAAATAAAACCAAAAATCCTCTTTCTCGCGGTATCGTCGTCGGTTTTCCCTAGTTAAGAGGTGAAGGCGAGGAATTGTTACGAAGGGGTTTCAATCTGTCCATGTTGGCACACGTGGAACGATCTTTGAACGACTATTGAACTGATTCTGGCGAGTTACTAGAGCGTGTGTGCATGGAGGACGTCCATCCGTTCTTCCCCACTGGCATACGACCCGGCCACGTGAGACAGCGGTCGGACCTTGGTCGATTGTTTGGTTTAGATTCGCGGCTGCCAGTTTCATTAATTGGAATTTATTGCCCTCGATGGTGATGATTCGGTCACGGCTGGGAAAGGAAATACACGCGTCGCTGCTACCCGCCGCACACACAACACAAAACGAGTTGCAAATATTTATCACACCCGAGAACGGCGATGACGGCGCACTGCAGCAATCTGTTTCCACTTCAGGGCGTTGGCGGACCCGGAGATGCTCTGTGTTCGTGCGTGTCTGTGTGCACGTACGGAAGATGGATGGATGTGATGAACAAACCCGGTGCGGTTTCTTATCTGCCTGTGCACATACGAGAGATACACTCCATTTGCTCGGTGCCGCCGCCCGCGTTGCAGTGAAACTCGTGTCTCAGATTTGATCAAATCCGGAGGCTTTCGGAGAGAGCCTTGCCCGTGTGTTCGTCCGTGTGTAAGTTTAGATTTATAATTCATGTGTGCAGGAGGCTTCTGTATTTTCTTATACGACGATGCCACGTGTATGTCGAATAAGTCACCTTCTGAATAATTCTGCAACTCAGCGAGTGGGGATTCATTCTTATCCCTCAGCCCAAGCCACCTTGAGAGTCCGCAAAGATAATCGTTCAAAAATAGTATCACGATGCGCCATATGGACGAACAACTTCTGCAAGTTTTTCGATCTATCTCTATTGAGGGTTGGGTGTAGTAAGCAAACGGTTGGTCGAATGTAGAATGATCGTAAAGGGAAAAACCGACTTCTGATAAGTTTTTATTCTCGTTTTCGACCTTCGATTCAGTTTTGCGCTAAGTGCTGGAGAGGGAATTTGATAAGATCAGCGGGCATAAAGCGAAACTAAGTAAGGAAGTAAGGAAATCGTAAAAAGCGAAATAGTCAAGTAAAAGGAAGAACAAAGACAGACTGTAAAAAGAAACGAACTTGTAAGTAACTGTACGTTCCACTACGCGATCGAGAAACGCATGAGTAAATGATAGTAAATTAACAACAAAACAAAAACAAAAGAAACAATATGATTGTGATTTCGAAATTTAAACAAAACCTAAACAGCGTTACATACAGCCAATGTGGAAGTTGTGTAATGAAAGAGAAACCAGAAAGAGGATTTTTTGTTGAAAATGCTTTCGAGTGAAATGTGGAAAAAAAACTTGAAAAAAAAACCTTGAATACAAAACTTGAATACAAACGAAACGAGCAAAAGAAAACAAAATGCTGATATATCTTTTGCACGTGACGAAACCGGATAAAGAATTATTGGAACGGTGTTGTTTCTTTTGAAAATGTACACTGACACTACGCACAAGAGAAGGAGGAGGAAATATAAAAGGATTCAAGAGTGAGGTAAATGAGCGAATGTTTACGAAACGAAAAAAAAAACAAAACAAACAGAAAACGGAGGGAATAAATATTCTACTAAGGAAAGAAGACAACATAAGAAACAGGGACGAAAACAATTAAACTTAGTCAACTTTTTTTGTGGGAAAAGAACTAGAGAGATAGAGATAGAGATAGAGATAGAGAGAGAACGAGGAGCACAAAACTATGTTTTGTTTTGTAGTAACGTAACGTAAACATGGAGTAAAGGAAAAAAAAACGCAAAAACCCAAACTTACGTCGGTGCTTTTTCTTCCGAGCAGTAGATACGTGGCGAATACGTCATCGTACATGGTGTTTGCCAATGAATCTTCAATATCTTGCCTATTGTAGCCCATCGCGACTAACGCTTCTGCACGCGCGTACATACGTATATGTGTGTGTGTGTGTGGTTTTCAATTTTGTGGTTTCGGTTTCAGTTTCCATTGGACAGGACACATCATAAAAACCAATCGGGTCGATTTTTCGATCACACACACACGCAAACACGCACGAGGAGTGCATATTTGCATGATCGTTGTTAGAAAGGCACGGTGCGACACACACAGTGTTGTGCGACAGTTATCGCGCGGCAGGTTAACGGAGACGAGCGCACGGGGGAAGAGACACACGCACGGGCACGGTGGTGAAGACAATTGTTTGATGGAAAATCAAATGAAACGAGAAATAAGAGAAAGAAAGCAGAAAAAATCATTATAGGATGCGTATGCGAGACGGACAAATTTAACACGCAGCTATGAGTTAGACACTAAATGGGGAGGGGGTTAGTTAGTCTTTTGGAAGTAACTGATATTAGTAAACACACTCGAGTGAAGAGATATGAATGCGACTTTTTTTGGTTCAATTACATGAGGTTAGGTATTTTTGCTGTGTTTAGAGCTTTAGATTCATATTTCTTCAATCAATCGATTCTTCTGTAGCACACGATGATGACAACATATAACGTACGTATATAAAAGAAAGCCATTCCACAACATTGCATGACAAAAACCAAACTCCTCGAGAGATCATCTGAGAAACGGCATTTTACGAGATACGATAATGTTGCCAATTATTCTTATCATACATTGAATGTTTAATGGAAAATATTTGATTTAAGAAAGAAAAACAAATCTAATAACATTTTAATATGGCAAAGTTTATGCCAAACAAGAAAACGATGTATGAAATGGCCGGCATTCCAAGGTAAACGAAAGTTACCAACAATAACAAGAAAAGACATGCATATATAGGACATAATTAAAATTGACAATATAGAAAAACAAACTACTGGATAATTGTTCCGAAGGGAAGGAATTTCAAACAAATATATCTTCTCTGTATATCACACACGAGTGTCTCACAAGAAGATGCAAATGTACCCTCTCTCTAACCGAAAACCCAGGCACCCTACAAAACGAGATAATTCGCACAGGAATATTTCATGAGGAGATGGAAACGAGTAAAACAAATCTGAAACAGCAATTAAATGAAACACTTGGAATTGAAGCGACGGGAAACATCGCATTGAAGATTAAAAGAAACTAAAACTAAACGAAATTCATAAGAACACTCATAACAAAATGATAACTATTTTTTGAATAATAAACATATAAATATTGAAAAGCATTGAGCGTTGAAAAGGTGTTAACTGACATACAAGAAGAACAAGTAAACAAGGACAAGCGAGAAGAAAAACAAACGTGAAAAGATAAAAAATATGCATACGGTAGCGCACAAGTGTATGTATATTTGCACGAAAACAAACGTGCGCATTTATCGGGTACGTGTACTTGAAAAAAGCGAGAATTTCAGTTCAGGTGGCAGCAGCAAACTTGGTGATGGAGATGGTTCATCGTCAATATGCTTTTTGTTGCTAAAGCGCACGCGTGTCCGAGTATTAGTGTGTGTGTGTGACTGACGTGTGAATGAAATAGTGGACAGATTAGAAGGAAAACAAAATCGGCACGGGTGTGCTCGCCACCCTGCTGTTAGCTGCGGTGTACGTTCTATGTGTGTGCATGATGGAGAAGATGGGCCCTGATAAGATAGCAGAGCGGAGGGTCAGCTGCGCGATATTGCAAGTGCTACCTGTTCTTCCTGCAATGCGTTTGTCTTGTTCATTTTTTTACTTTAGAATTTGGAATCATTTTTTCTAATTTTGAACGTCTGAGATTGAAGCAGTGGATGGAGAGGGTAACTGTGAAGACATGTGTATGTAATCCAACATGAATTATCTCGTTTTGTACAGATGACACTGGTTCGATGGGAAGGGAGGTACGGGAGAATGAAGAAAAAAAAACAACTTAAAAGTTAAACCGCGTCAGCGCGCATTAGAATATCTTCAAAACTGTACACAACTGGGAATTATGTCACAGCTCAACTTATAGCGATATGTATAAAGCTGGCGGAGATTAGACCAGCATATTGGTCGAACACCAGAAGGGAGACTGACTGTCGTTGGAATGCACAGAATAGGAAGAATGAGAACTTCGGAAGGAATAACAATATAACGACAAATGACAAACGACAGTAACAAACATCAACAAACAACACGCCACAGCAAAGTGTAGAAGTAGAGTAGTTAGTGGAGCATACAGTACCCGTCTTACCTATCCGTTTCTGATCTTTGAGATCGGGCAACGGTTCGACGTACGGCTTCAGCTCATCGTCCTCGTAGCCCATGTTCATCCACTTGTCCTTCATGATCGTTTCGAGGTTGGCGCGCTTCGATGGGTTGAGGACGAGGAACTTCTTCAGCAGGACCTCGCAGTCGGTCGACATGTAGAAGGGAATGCTGCACCGGCACAGATGGATGTGTGTATGTGTGTGTCAGTAGTATCACGCACTTGGACATTTTCCAGAGTACAGCCGTACACTCGCCCGTCCTATACTTACCGATACTTGCCCCGCAGGACGCGCTCGCGCAACTCCTTCAGCGTGGCGCCGTCGAATGGCAGTGAACCGCTGACCAGCGTGTAGAGGATGACGCCGAGCGACCACACGTCCACCTCCGGCCCATCGTACTTGCGGCCCTGGAACAGCTCCGGTGCCGCGTACGGTGGCGAGCCGCAGAACGTGTCCAGCTTCGAGCCGGGCGTGAACTCGTTCGAGAAGCCGAAGTCCGCTATCTTGATGTTCATCTCGCTGTCGAGCAGGAGGTTTTCCGCCTTCAAATCTCTGTCGCGCCAAAACCAAGACGAAGAAAATCAGTGAAAAATCCGGTTCCGGCGTGTGAAGTCTGCGCGCGCGCCTCCTTTACCTGTGTATAATTCGCTTCTGATGGCAGTACTGTACGGCGGACACGATCTGTCGGAACTTGGCGCGGGCTTCCTTCTCCTTCATCTTGCCGTGGGCGACCAGATAGTCAAACACCTCGCCACCGGATGCGTACTCCATCACCAGGTAGAGCGTCTTCTCTGTTTCGATCACCTGAAACAGCTTCACGATGTTCGGATGATCGAGCATTTTCATTATCCGCACCTATAAAGAGGAGAGAGATGCGTAAATAAGACATCGAAGAACGTATGGATGCATCAAATGTATACAGTCATTTTCTTGTTTTTGAAAGCAAAAGGAACGTGATGAATTATGTCGCAAACGACACGGGGTGGCAGTTCGAATCACGACTAGAACTATTAAAGGATCTTCACACTACAAGAGTAGATGCTAATGTCAGCATTTTATCTTCCTCGCACACCGTTTTTCAACAACCACAAAAAATTTTGGGCAATTTTGAGACATGAACAATATCTATATCAAATTATATATCTTCAACAGAACTTTTTCTAAAGTTCACTTAGTCGAAACAACATGATTTGTCTACAAGTTCATTTGGAACTGACGTGACGGGAGGCAAGCAAAAAGGGGTCCCGTGCCATTGAACTCTCATAGCACTCTCTCAATAAATGCCGGGGTTGTAAATATTGATGAATTCATGATTGAACCAAACGTGCCTTCCCCTACGCGAAGGAAGGCGAGTAAATAGACCCATTGGGGGAAAAAAACGTTCAGACGGCAACGCAGTGGCCGGAAATCGAGAATCTCTCCACTAGTAATTATTATTCCTGCATAAATTTATGTCCGGAATATCTGCCCGAGAGAGGACAAATAATTAAACGCATTTCAAATGGACGTGTTAGCTTAGGAAGTTTTTCCATAGTGCGTATGGTGAGTCTGTAGCTTGATGGAAGTGAAAAAAACTAATGTGCTTCTATTATAGTAGATGATATTTTAGGCTTTAACTTGTTGACTTGCCGATACTCTTCTATGCCTATACTGTGAAGTATTTTCTGAAATGCCGATTAATTGCAGATTAAGCAACCTTGTACGAAAGAACTCGTTACGTCCTTTCATCAGATTGCCCGATGCAGAATGTCACTCGGTCGAATCGCTTTAGTCTTCCAAAGCGCTAATTTGTTCATTTAGATGCGTCGCCTACATAAACCGTGATCCATTGGGGCAAGAATGTCCCATAATTACTCGACGGAGCGAATAACGTAGCCAGGGTTCTCACTTACCTCCCGGTAGAGCTTCTGCAGTGAGGAAGGATTCAGCTGGGTCTTATCGATGATCTTGATGGCGACCTCCTTGTTCGTGGGCACGTGCTTCGCCAGCTTCACCTTCGCGAAGTTGCCCTTGCCGATCGTCTTCAGCAGCTTGTACTTGCCGATGTGCTCCTCGCCTGATCGCCACCGGGCGGGCGTACCGCGCATTTGCATATTCGGGGAACCCTGTGGAGAATGAGAAGGATTGCCGGATTAGAATGACTGGTTCTCGCTGGTATTGCTACTGTGGACGTCCTCAGTAGGGCATCGGACTTCGGTTGGTATAAATCGACATTCCGATGTCGATTTGCTGTCGGAGGAAATGCTATCACCGGGCCCCTTCTCCTCTATCATCTCCCAAAGAGCGCGCACTGAAAAAGAATCGATAGCACACGCCCGCCCCTGCTCCACTAGCCGAGTATCGTAAATCACGTGGCATTATGAAAACAGCGGAGACCGGTAGTCGTATTTCAAACCACCTCCTTGGGTGCGGAAGTTAGTCCGAGGTGAAAGTCATAAAATGAACATCACAAACGCTGCATTCGCCGCCGTTGGCGCGTGCTACCTGCGACTCGCGATACACACCGGAGCAGTGATATTCTGTAGCTTTAATAATAGCGCACGCCAACCTCTTCTTTTTGCTCCTCCTTTGAGAATGCAGCAACACAAAACCAGAGCCGCCAGCAAAATAAAAGAAGGCATACAACATACACGCAAAACGCACCGCGTTCTCCCACCCTGTTGTGCGATGGACACACATCCCATCTCGCCAACACATCTTTCTAGTACTTCCTTCATTGTCGGTTCGTTGATGTGTCCGATGGCTCCCCCCAAAAGAGTGGGGGATGCTCCGATGAGCGTAATTCTAAAAATACGCTCGCAAAGTAGAAAATCGGCGGATCCAACCAAGAAAAGACCGTCCGAAGAAATCCGGCCGGGAAAGCGTCCGGAGCAGCTCGTTCACACGATTTGTTTACGAGCTCATTGGAGCGTGCCGCGCGTTCGTTTGTGTGGGAAGCAAAGACTTCCGCGATACGTGGCGAGTACGAGATGTTACTACATGGAGGCTATAGATACATGCGAAATCTGAGCGGTAGAGAACGAAACAATAAAAGATCCTAATTTATATCTTCAAGATGGAGATGGATTTCGCGTAACTCTTTATTAAGTTCTTCGCATCTCTGTTCTCGAATGGGAAACGATTCGCCCAGCATACGCCGCTCAGTCACTGCTCACTGTTTGGTCTATCTATAGTTTTCCATCATGTTGGCATGCTCAACTGGTCAGAAAGGTCATGAATTGCAACAGTAGAAGCGTCAGGAGCACCCCGCCAGCAACACATAACGGAAATGCACTGGTGATCGCGCACTATCCACCAGGTGATTGTGTTCAATCGACGGGTAGATCACCTTGAGAAACAAGCGGATGGAGTGGAAGATATGCTACTACCCGTCGGTTGACTCTCACAGTCAATTAAATCCATTCCTAACTGCACTCGATGAGGCAGGTGTCCTTGAGCCATGTAGGTTGGATTATCGTCTCAGGCCGTGCTAGTTCATCAGTTATGCCCGCAACAACCCATTGTTTATGGACCGGTAGGAAGTATTTTTTACATACAAGTTCTCATTTCGCTCACTTCCGAAAGGATGTTAACTGGATAAGTCGCGTAGTTCGCTCTTTACGTTCATCTAAAACACCTTCCGGGTGTGAACCACTTTACTTCCGACAAATGGATCCCCTCACGGACATCCATATCAACTAACTGATTAGATTTTCTCATTGACTTCCAAATAAGCCGACCATAAACCGTAGCCAAATATTGAAATGGCTTAACGACGGAACGCCAGCGTTTTGGAGCGTTTAAGTATGCCATAAACGATGGCCTATACACTTCATTATTGTGGTTAGAACGTGATAACTCTCTGACGACATACACCAAGAGCCCCACTGTGGAAAATAAGACAACGGAAGCTATTTTATTCTGCAAAGCCGTCCGGGTTGCTCCGTTGCATATACTCATAAATTTTCTGGTTCCCCCACACATGGCAGCCTCTGGCCGATGGCCAAACATTCCATCAGCAGAGCGACTCTCCAGCAGAGACGAGCAGTGGTTGCAACGGTCGCGGGCCATAAACCAAAAATTCTGCGCCGTAAAAGCAAAACCCTGGGCTCATTTCGCTTTACGACGAGAGCGCACTATGGAGGCGCTCTTCTTCTGGATAGCTGGAGGAGCAAATGTGCCGAAGTAATATAGCAATCAGACGGTGGTGTAAAGTGAGTAACAAGCGTTGGGAGGGGCTTGGAGTCTGCTGCCAGATGCCCAGGTAAATTATCATTCGCTTCGTAGATATTTATGTACTTATAGCACACAAAAGTGCTTCGGCTTTAAAAGAACTGACGCGCCATACTTTCCCTGCCCGAGAGAATAATTCCAGGCGTCATCGTGTGTCTGGCGAAGGAAGTTGAAACAAAACTGACGTCAGACGTTGTTTTTCCGTGCCATTTCTCAAGGTCCGCGAAATACGCGATTCCCCGGAAATTAAAGCAAACCGACCCGCGGTCCGATCAATCAATCACAGCGTCGTGATATCTGGAGGTGTTTTGGGGCGAGATAACTGCCTTCTTCAATCCAACAGAGACCTTTTGACCTTTCACCGCAAATTCGCCTCCCATATAGAGTGCAAACAGGGCTTATGCCTGCCTTGGGAGAAAACTTTCCATTCGTGATCGACCAACAAAAAAAATCCCGGTAAAAGGGATCGTCAGACACTCACGTCCGCACACTACTGCAGCATAGGTGAGAGAAGATGGTGGCATTTGGTCGCGCAATTGCCGCTTATCTTATCGGTCGTACACCGGGCGGCTAGCGACATCAAGCGTATGGGTCGATAAGCAGTGCGCGATAGCGCCCAACACGGCAACTCTGTTTGCGCGGTTAAACGACACGAATACACACGCCGGGCCGATGTGAACCACTGGGCTTTTGCAGTGGAAAACTTTTGCGTTTACAAGAAAGTATGGCGCACGTTGCCCTGGTACCTGGCGAGATGGATTGGAACGCTCAACTGCTGAAGTGCCCCCTCTCGGGTCGTAAAAACGCTCCTGCCGAGTGGACGCTTCTTCTTGTGGACTTGAAAGACATTCTCTGTTTGAAGTATAGCCGGATCACTTTTGCCTGCTTTACCTGCACTTTCGCCGTCTGGGCGGCGAACTGTTTCAGTACCTCGGCACTGATCTTCTTCTCGGTCGTGATCGGTGACGGTTTGGTGGCGCTGGTAGGTGTTGGCGGTGCCGTACCACCGCTCCCCATCGAGGAGGAGGTGGTCGAGGTGCTGCCCGTGGCAGAGGAAGACCCGGTACGTCCGGGCCCGCTCGATCCGGACACCAAACCCAGCGGCGGTTTGGTCGTCACCGTGGACGTACGTGTCGCCACCGGCGTCGTTGGTTTCATGGCCACCACGATCGGTGGTTTCGGGGCCAGCTTCTTCAAGCGTATCGTCTTGACGGCCGCCTCCGCGTTCTTGGTGTCCGACACGGTCCGGTTGATGACGCGGGTCGCCTTCGGCTTCTTGGTGTAGCCGGTGGCGCCCCCGGTCGAGCTGCGGCCCTCCTCACCGCGCTTGAACGCGTTGTGACGTGCGTGCGCCAGATCATCGTCACTGTCGTCGTCGACTCCGGCTCCACCGGCGCTGTCGTCGCGTTCCAGGTAGCCGAACCCGTTCCCGGTCGCTACGTCGCTGATGCCGGTGTTCAGCAGGCTGGGCAGTTCGCCGTAGTGTACTGGCCGCTGGTCTTTCCGGGTGCGGGACGCCATGACGGGCGACCCGGGCGTACCGGGCGGCTGGAGCAGCAGATCGCGCCGTTGCTTCATCAGCTCGTCGAACTCCATCGTGTTGATCTGACGCTCCAGCGTCTGGAGCACCGACAGCGACTGCACGTCCACGGTGGACTCCACCGGCTGTACTGGCACGTCCGGTGCGGCCTGTGGAGTAGCTTCCTTGCGGGTTATGTCGCTCAGCTTGAGCGAGTATCCCTCGCGTATGTCCACTCGGTCGGTGGTAGGTGGCGGTGATGCTCCTGTTGGCAACACTGGCTTCGCCGCCAGTGAAGGTCGCTGCAGGTAGGTGGCGCGCTGCTGTGAGGTGCCAGTGGTGTCCAGCTCGTTGCGTAGGTTGCGCTCTCGGACCAGCGTACTGCTCCGAGGCGATGGTAACGGCGAGGTCACCGTCAGCGGACGTCTCGCCGTTGGAGGTGATGTGACCGACGACGACGACGACGGCGTTGCTCCGGTCGCACCCACCTCCATCCGGGTCGGAGCCTTCAACCGGATGCTCTTGCGTATCGCCTCGTTCCGTTCGAATTCCTTGGAGGCACTCATGTTTGCTGAGCTCACCCTGCTACCTAGATAGAAAACACACACACACACGCTCACACGAACGCGACACACCGACGTTCAACTTCTGCAGACAAACGGAAGAGGCCTGCAGCAAGCCCCTGCTGAACAACGGCACACCGAATCACAACTGCTGGTTTGCTTCGCTTTCGAAAGCGAAGCGAACGGAGTCGCGGGTACTCTGGGGGTACTTTTTCTTATCAGTTCAGCTGGTTGCTGCCACCCGTGCTATAGCTGACTCACTCAGCTGCATTCAATCACACGCATACACACGCACACACCAACTTGTCGAAGAGGCACACGCGTACACTAGCAGCGCATGGCGCAATTGTCTATTTGAAGTATCGTTGTTTTTTTTGTCGTGTTTGTTCGTTGGTTTTATCGGGTTGCCGCTCCGGCAAACTTCGGAACAGAGTACTGTGTCAGAGCGGAGCTTCTTAAGCGCTCGCTCGTACGCGCTGCAAGGGAGATCAAAGATGGTGGGTTTGAGTTATCACAGTATATCGCGCGGATCGGTTGTCCGCGTAGTATTTGGATGATGGATGCACACGAGGAGCCCGAGATGTCTTTCACCCGAGGGGGAGGATGCGTTGCAGCAGGCACGGAGTTCGCGAAGCAGCCACAGGAACATCACACAGCCCCTCCAAACATAGACTAATGAGAAACTGGGGACAAAAACACTTGGTAAGCAAACATACACAAACACAGACACCAGGTAACTCTCCACATAAACACGCACACCTTTCTGGGGGACGAAAGCGACCAGACACCAATTTACAGCAGCGTGCCACACACTGGCGCCCTTTGGTGACACCGACACCCTAGCGAAGTTAATCTTATCGACGTCTAACGTCACAGCCGGAGGAGCAAGATAAGATTTCACAGAAGTCCTCTGCACTGGACCAGGCCGGGCGACCACCCAACCGACAAATGATGATAATTATTCGCGTTAACTCAGGCGACACATTGGCCGGCCCTGGCCAGCGGAGTGGGAAAGAGATGTTGGCCTTCTTCTGAGATGGCGGGTGACGAGGGCCACCTACAGACACACGCTCTCTGTAGAGCCCACACCGCGAAAGCACAAACCGTCATGTGATGTTGGGAGGGTTTGGCAGCAGAGTTTGGCGTGCGTGGGGGGTGTGGGGAGGGGAGAGGGAACCGGGCACGGATTTGTACACGGACACACAGGAAGCTGCTGTTTGCCGAAAACTGCACGAACTGCGTGTGATCGGGAGAAGTGCGAACTGCAAAACGTCGACGTGACGTGCGGCCGAATATAATGAGCTCATCGGAGCACCGCCACCATCACCAGTGTATTATCACACACACTGAGGGTGCCGTGCAACGTTCACCTCAGTCACCTGTCACCAGACTGTCACCGGGAAACACTTGCTGCGTGAGTTGGATGGATACTGAGCGACACTTAGCAACACACGCATCATTCACCGCGCAACTGGCCAGCGTTGGATGAGAGTGATCCACAGTTCTCCGGGCGCGCGTCACACAAACCGTGTCTTCTGCTCTATTTTGGCAGAGCTAGGCGGTGGCTCCTGCGAGGTGCATGGTGGCAGACGCGATTCGGAACCATCCCGGGCCGGTGACGACAGCACAGGGGTGCGATGGAGCAGGAACGTGAACAGCTACTGACGCTCCATACTGGGGACCCTCCACTTGGCACACGGCGCTGTTGCAGCGGTGAACCATTGTAGAGCAGTGCTCTCTAACACACACCCACAGACTTGCTCGTTGTGTCTCCCCCCAAACATGGAGGCGGTCGGTTCCAATGTGTACCAATATTAGAAACCTCCCGTGCTCGCCCCGCCGTGAGGGGAAAGTTTTATCGGAAAAACTTCCCATTTCCCACCCGGCCTGCCTCCGCCGCGTGATAAGAGTTGTGAGAGCTCATTATCACCTTATCGCTCCTCTCCTCACCGGTGCGCGTGTGTGCGTGTGTTCGAGTGTTCTCTTTGTGACTTCATGGGAAAGTGTGTGCAAGTCAAAGAGAGTAAGGTGTGCACCAAGATCGGCAGAGTGATGCGGCCAACCCTCTCCACTTCCAAGCTGCAGAACTCAGTCATGTCCCACAGCTTCCACCAAGTGCGCCGAGTCGCTCCCTGTCTCGCATGTAGATACAAATCAATTGCCACACAACACACGCAGACGCGCAACTCCAGACGCAACTTCACTCAAACACCTACTGCTACTACCAGGACAGTAGTGGGCTTATTTGGGACACGCTGATACGAACTCCAACAGGGAGGGAATAGTTGTGCGCTGCTGTTTACGATTCGTTGGAAAATAGATAGCGAGCGACGCATGTGTGCTTAGAGACAGCGGTTCCATGCACTCCAACATGGGCGGGGATCACTCACATACACACATACAGTGCGCACCAAACAGAAACAGAAGGGACCTACTGTGGAGGACTTGTACCGAGTTTCGATTTCCGACCGTCAAGGTCAATTCAATATATTCACATTGGAAACTGCACGCCCGTTCGTACGTGTGAGTGTGTGTTTACGTTTTGGACCATTAAATATACCATTAGCAGTATGCCGGTTTTTGGAGGGGTAAGTTCGCCATTCAAGGGGACACCGTCTTTGGATGAAATATGAGCTGCTCTTGGGCTCAGAAAGAGAGAGAGAGAGCAAGGGTGTCGAACTTGTGCCAATGTCCCGGCAAGATTTTACACGTCAACAAGCTTGTACATCCCATTAGTAATGGATTCCGCGGCCTTGGTTCCCATCCAAATCACTAGGCGGGAGAGATCCAACACAGATAATGGATGACGAATCGATCGAAAACCCAATATGTCCCTTGCAAAACTTCAATTACGCACGATATACACCGGGGAAGAAATTTGAGCATTTGAGAGATGGACTGCGTTCAACAAAATGGACGAAATGGATATTCAATTTGTTGGTCAAACAGTCGCCATTAGCAGCGCCGGCATTCATTTACCTGTTCTCTCTTTAGATCCTGGGGGCGGGGCCGGGCAGTCTTCGGTCTGTTGTTGATGGGCTTGCTCTTCGCCACCACCGGCAGCCCGCCGTCGATCATCGTCACCATGACGCGCCGGTTCTGGTGATTCGCCGCTGCACTCGGCTGCTGCTTGGTGGCGACCTGCTGCTGCTGCTGCGGTTGCTCCACGATGGACGATGCCGACGGTGGATGCGGATTGTTGTGGAGGTGATGGTGGTGATGGTGGTGTGCATGGTGCTGGTGCGAATGCTGACTCTGCTGCTGCTGCTGTTGGCTATTGCCGGTGACCAGCACCGGCTGTGGTTGCGATGCGGACGTCACCAGCACCGTCGTGGTGGAGTTGAGCGCAGGTGTCTGGTAGTGGGACTGATGCTGGGTCGCGTGCTGCAGCAGTGCGGCTGCCGCGGCTGCAACCTGCTGGCTGCCCGCATCGCCACCGCCACCCGCCGACGACTGGATCGTGCTGAGCCGGTGATGCTGCGACGAAGCGCCGATCGCCTTCCGTTCGCGCTGTTCCTTCTCCTTCTGGAGCTGGGCGATCGTGGCGGGTGTGTGGGACTTGGAGCGCTTGAGAAACTTCAGCATCGGATTGCGCACCCGGTACTGCACCGGCGGGGCGGCAACGGTGGACGAGCCGTCGTCCTCCCCGTCCGTCG
The DNA here is from genome assembly GCA_000349145.1 of Anopheles dirus. Lineage (NCBI taxonomy): Eukaryota > Metazoa > Arthropoda > Insecta > Diptera > Culicidae > Anopheles > Anopheles dirus. Next base: position 5,731,348 of record KB673534.1, read on the forward strand.
CACTGCCGCCACCTCCTCCGCCCGGCGGGCTGCAGTCCAGCCGACGAAAGCTTCCGTCCGCCATCTTCACGTAGCATCCCTCGGTCGTTTTGTGGTACGAATCGGACGGCAGCTTGTGGTAGCCGTTGTCCATCGTGCGGTAGTAGCAGCAGTCCGTCCGGTGGTACGTATCATCGCCGGATTTGAAGAACTCCCGGCTGCTCGCGCCATTGTTGACGGCGCCCGCCACGGACGTGACGGACCGGTCCACGTCGGCGGCACTGCCGGAGGAGAGCAGCGCGGTTAGTTCGTTGCTGGCCGTGCCGCCGCCGCCGCCACCACCGTTCGCCGCTGTTGGCGTCGCCGTGGCGCCTCCATTCGCCAGCAGTAGCCCGTACTGGTCCATGTTGCGGCTCTCGGTGCGCGCTTTCTGCAGCAGTATCGTGTCGCGCTGCTTCGCCCCACTGCCACCCACGGTCAGCGAGTTCTCCTTCTTCAGGAGCCTGATGCCAGCCAGGGCCGGCTGGACCGTGCTGTGGCGGTGGTACATCTTCTTCCCATTGTGGCTGGCGCCGGCATGCTGCAGGTGGTTGTTGTTGGTGCTGGCGGCCGTTCCAGACGACGATGTTTGCCCCATGGTATGTAGCGGTGGCGTTACTGGTGGATGGAATCTATCGCTCAGGAACGCGACCTCGCACATAGCGTCATCAAGCGGCGCTTAGGATGTCTCACCTGAATCACTTCAATTCTTCAGTTACGTACGTGCTTCCTTTCCCGTCGATCGTGTACTACAGACTGAAATGTTCTCTACTCGCTTCTATGTTACGTTTTCACATCAAGCAAATGTACCACTGTGCACTACGATCGCTAGCTACGTTCGGGCACTCATTTCCGCTTGCGTTTCACTTTCAGCCTCCTATGGTTTCCGCGCACTACGTTTCATGGCGTACTGAGGTAGAAAAACGCATAATAACTCATGAGAATCATCTCCGTCGTACATTCACTCGCTAGCGCATCCGAAAAGTTTCAAGTTTCAGTTCCTCCAGGTAAACGGAATAAACGGCAAAAGGGGTGATCCCAGAACATCGTTCAAACAAAACCATTTTCTTCCATCAGGACATATTCTCTACGCTTACGTAAACAGGGGTTCTTAAAGAGGTTGCATTATTGTTGTCCTTCCTCTATGCGTTGCTTCTTTTGACTCATATTTTCATGCCATCCAACTCGACTCGTTATCCTCCGCAGTGTCACTTCCGCAACCGGTAGCGCATAGGGGATATTATGTGCAGACTATACGGCATTGCAGCAGAGTACGGGTGCGCTCGTCGAGAGCGTGACTGATTTTTTCTCGTATGCTACCGTTCCCACACTGCAGGCGCACCAGAGCGTACCAGAATAAAGGAAGAAAACGCAAATAAAATGTCCCGTGGTCCTATAAGACACTTTTTGGAAAGTTTATTAGACGCTGTTTACGAATTTAGCGTCTTCGAAAACTGCCTAATGAAACCGGGTACGAGAATTTATGTCAGTGTGATGCTCTTTTGCTCCTCCCAACGTGGAGCAGATGCGAGCAACCGATGTTGTTACTTGAGTTGTTTTCTTTTTTCTCCTCGGGGTGGGTATGATATGGAACCGTTTTGTAAAACATCCTCGTCTGACGCGTCAGACGTATATTTTTTTTCTCTCCAAAAAAAAACCCTAAAGAAACGTGCCCTGCTAACTTTATCCACAACTTGTAGAACATGAAAGAAAAGAGAGAGAGGAGAGGATGGTCGAAAAGTTCGGTTAAAACTTATGCGACAACGAGCAACGCACGACAACGACCTTATGGTGTGCCCGCCATGTCTGAGGTCCCAGAAACTCTCCAAAAACTCGAATGGAATGGAGACTTTCGGTCGGGGAGGAGCAGGAGACGTTTGAGTAATGCCGTTCTTTATTACGGTCCAGGCGCGACCGAAAAAAAACACACGAAATGGATGAGCATTTTAATCGCAACCCGTATCTTGGATCGACTCTTCCGCCCATCTCTTCGGAACCGAACATTATCGTTACACGGAAAGTTTCACCGACGAACGAGCAAAAGGTCGAACTAATATGCCATTAACAACGGTTCCGTTGCGAAACTAACGTAAAGCATGTCTCTCGCGTGTGTGTGTGACGACGACTTGAGCGTGCCTGTGTGTATCGATTTTCCAGCGGGTCACACAATGTGCGATGCGTACCACTGTTTACTTGATTTATCCCAATAAAAGCGTGCCCAGTGCGAGATGTTCCCACACATACGCGCGCGAGCACGAACGACCGATCGGTAATAATCACGCATCATTAGTCGTTTTCCCACCCGCTTTAACTCACACAATTGGTGCATGACCTTCCGGGGGGGATGGTGTTTGTGCGAACTGTTTTTTTGTCGTTGCTGTTGTTGTTTGCCGTTTCTTCTGGCCCTTCGAACCGGATCGAACGCAGAAAGTGGAACAACCGTCCCGGCTTCCCGAGTTCAACCAGCGCAAGGTGTGCCCGAAGGAACTTTGCGCGGAATCGAGTCGACTCGCAGTGCTGCTGCCTGCATTTCGTCAAAGAAGCTTTCTCTTCTTGCTTCCCGATTGTACATAAGCGTGCGCGCGCGGTCTCCGGGGGCGTTTGTCGGCGGGATTCGGCGGGTTCTGTGTGTGTCCCAACCTCATTTCCGAGGGGAGGACGTGACGCGTGAGCCCGCCGTGTGGCACAGATTTTCGATCCAAACCCGCTCGGCACGGGGAGAAACTTTCCTAACCTCAAAACACGAGCGACACACCGCGTGCAAGTGTTTGGGCCCCTCCCAATCACAATAGGAGAGACGTGGTGTGCGTGTGCGTGTTTGTGTGCGAGCGCGACACTGCAACAGTAGTCGTTTCATAGCGCCACGAATGGAGGAGCCGATGACATCAGTTCTGGGGGAGCTGTGCGTTCAAAATTCTCAACGGGGTTTTTTTTGCTGGAGCGGTTCTTCGCCCACGCTGGTGTTCCTCGTGTTTGACGGCTCCAAATAGGGAATGTCCCATCGATAAACTGTTGATCATCGGGGTGGGTGGGAGTTACACGCATCGTTGCACACGCATGAGAGGCACGTAATCTTTTGGCGTTACCATCGAAGTTTCAATACCATCGTTTGGAGCAACCGCCCCAAAATATGGGATCGGGTGTGCCGTCGGTGACGTAGACGTGTGAAAAGGCCGGCCTACCACCACCCACCGCAGGTCCATTAAACCGAGCGCTAATCGTGCATCGAAGTGCAACACACAACGAAGCGGTGAGGGAGTCGCGATCGTTGCAGAATTGGAAAGTTGATTAGCTGCCGACGACGGGTGAAGAGTGAAAACGCTCGGAGGCTCTCATGAAGTTACAACGATCAAATCAGGTCTCCTCGCAATCAGATAAAAGCCCCTGTCTGGCGTGTGTGTGTGTGTATATAGGAAGAAATGAGCTGGAAACGAACAGAGCCGGGAGGTTGGAGATAGAGAGGCCGTTGATTAATATAGCCTCTGACAGGTTGCAAGCCTGAAGCCGTCGAGCAGAGCAACCGAAGTGAAAAGCTTTCCGGACCACGCCGATGGCTCAATCTACCTGATGCGAGCTCCAGTGATCAGGCTTCCAAAGACTGACACAACGGTCTAATGTACACTTTCAACTCGTAATGACATCACTTGCTCGCGCAGATTGGAATTGGTAGTTTGTCCCTCCAATTCGCGGTCCAGTCAGATGTATCCTTGGAGGCAACGAAAAACCACACGGTGACCCGCTTTTCGTTTGGAACACCTCACCGAGCTCAAGCGGGCGTTACGATGCAGGTGAACGAAACCCGCTCGACTTAAGCCGCACCCCCGAGGCTCGTATACTTGGGGGGGTTCTCTGCCCGGTTGGAGCAGCAAAACCTGCCAGACAACACAGCAGCAGCAGCTGCTACCTCCGCACAAGGTCAGCCAGTAGTATTTATTTATTTTGCCCCGGTTTGCAACAAACAAGGAATGCTGCTGGGTTCTCTAATCTTTGGAACGGGCGGGGGCCGCCTACTTCGCGTGCGCGGAAACATTCTCACCCCAGCTGCTGCTGTGAGAGAATGTGAAAACCTGTCGAACAGGTCTCGTCTCCATGCCCTGCTTCCTGCTCGCTACAGGTGCGAGATGCTCCTTACTTCGCCGCGCGTGAAGATATATCTTCTCCTCAAGTATGTCCGGGCCTTTTTCGCGTTGTTCCTTTCGATTCCCGTCGCTTGTGAATGAATATTTTGCATCTTTTGCTACTTGTTGGAGAACTTGTTCCTACTACGTCGCATCTGTGGTGTAGCCGAATGGCGTTGGCTTCAAAATGAGAAGCCCCACCATAAGCACACACACACCCACATCGGTTGCGTTGCGTGATGTGTTCGTACGGATTCCAGGAATGCTCCACAAAATGGCTCGTGCGTATGTGTGCGAGAGAGTGTGGAGGCGTACACGACGAACGCGGCGGCCGCGAATGGAGCGAATCCAAAAATGGACGCATTTATTGGTCGCGCTGGTGCTGCCTCTGCCTTTGCGAAGCGAAACAGGCGCCCTTTGGGAGCCACAAGCTCCAAGATGCTGTTGCGTGAGCCGCAACAACAATAGCACACGGCACACCGCGTGCGGGAGAGATTGCGTCACCAGTGAGGGGATGCGGACGCGAAATGCGCGCGTACGAAACATGCACATCACGAAGGCGCCGCAGGAATACGAAAACGGCGAAGAATAGCAGTGAGAAGCGCGGCTAAAATAACGCTTGGAACATCTTGGCCAAGAACTTCGGCGTCTCGGTTACGGGCGCGGATTTGGATGGATCCGAAGGACGGACGTAACATTGCGGGGTGGTTTTGTTTTTAATCCAACCCAGCGGAGGAATTATGCTTTTTGCTCCGCGCACGGGGAGAGAAGCAACGTTACGAAAGGAGCCAACAAATTTCCAAGCTATTTTCATGTACTCCGGGTTTTTTTTCGTTTGGAATAAGTTTGGACGACTTGCGCTACACTGGTGAGAATGTAACAGATGTGGTGTGCTTCAATCCTATTTGAGATGTGGTTACTCTAGTCAAGAGAAGTCTAGATGTTTTCCTAGTTAGTAAATTCTATAATAACTCCAATTCGGTACTCCTACCGCCTAGGAGTTCAAGACCCTGCTTATCCCGAAGGGATTATGTACCACGTGAGACTTGCTCCGAAGTAATTTTACTGAGGCATCAACATTCATTCACCTTTTTGATCCCCACGGGAAACTACCAGGTCTATTACCACCGAAAAGCACGATATATCACACTCCAGACCACAACTGGAGAGGTTACAACCGCGGAACCATCTGGTGCCAACTGTTCGCAATCCACCAGAGCTCATTTCCCCTGGAAAGTGTTTGATCCCCCAAATCCCAAAGGGACCTCTCCTGTCTCCCAAAGGTTAATGACACCGGGTGACATTATTGACAGCTGCGAGGACAATTTCAATCGATAGGACGATCTCCAAACATTAAGTGATTTTTGAGGCAATTATCATCAGAACTTTCCACCGCTTAAACGGTGGCCCTAACTTAATCAATTGAACCATTAGTCTCGCACACTATCGTGCTGGAAACACACCCTGCTTCGGGCCGCCCTTTTTCGCAGTAATCGATCAAAACGCTGACGCGGCAACGTCGTTTCTGCCGTGCCCTTGGTGCTGGCGAATGTTTGAATTCGGCTTCATTAGCCCGTCGCACGGGAGCTCGCGTGTGCGTAAGTAAATGGCGTGTGCTGCTGTTGAATGTTAATTTTCCACCCCCGGGACTTCACTTTACACCACATACACACACAAACCGGCAGGCGGCGGGAGGAACTATTAGTCGCTTTTCAGTGTGTAAGTTGGGTTGTTTTTTTTATTCAGACTTAGCCTCTTTCCCTGTTGGCAAAGATCCTGACAGATTAGCGTCGCCATGCACACCTTTAATAATTACCGCTTAAAGCAGCCGACTCCGCCACGTCCCAAATGGTCTAAAGGTCACCATTGAATCTCATTTCGTACGTCAGAATCCTCGTTCGAATGTGGGTCCCAGCACTCGAGAAAGAATGCTACCCGAGCAGAGCACGGTTCGTCCAGCAGGGAAGTCGCTGGAAAATGGCACCGCGTCGGATGACCTTCAGCTCAGACGCCACACACGAGCCACACTGCGGATGAAAACACCGGCCAAAACGATGTATGCGATTATGTGTCGCCCCGGGTGGCACATATTTATGGGCAGGCCGTTATGCTTGATGGCCGAGCCGACCCCGCCGACCCCAGAAGCAGTCGTTTATAGCAGCAGGAACCATACACACAAGTACGTATGGAGGTATGGAAAGCTATGAGAACTTGGCGCACATTTCCAGGTCAACCCAGCAGCTCCAACGACAACAATTCGCGAGCTTATGCTAATTAGATACGCCTTCCCCAATCGGTGACTTCGAGGTGCCGCTGCGATCCGACAACTTTCGCATCTTGGCACACACTTCGGAGAGAGGTTAGGAGCTGACAACTTCCACCGGCGCACAGCTCCGGAAAGATTATCAACATCCCGTTCTCTTGGCGTCAGTCAACGCCACACATTAGCCTCTTTCTCGGTGCTCAGTCATCCGCTGCTGCTGGAAGTAGTAGCCAAGGTTGCTGCAACCGGTGTCGGTGAGTCAGCAAACAGCAGTCGATTGAGATGCAACACGCAGCAAGCAAAAAAGCGAACCACAACACCACACCATCGATCACCATCATCATGCAGCGTTGACCTTGCGCTGTGTGACTTTGCGATTTCTTGGAAAGGGGGGAAACAATAACCATCGAGAGTATGAAACTACGTGTTCGGGTCACGCCCGTTGGAAGCTGGAGTATATCGAGTATGTCTATGTACTTCCACATTAATAGTATGATGAAAATAATCAAATTGTCTCTATTGGACGTGATGCGGTTCCCCACACCGCGAGTGGCCATCCACACAGCGATAATAAATATTAACCTACTACCTACTACCAGTTTAGGAAAGTTCTGCATTTTAAGTAGACCAACGCCACACGAACGCGCTTCTGTGGCGCATACGCATACGTGCAGTAATTAATTTATCGCCCGTGGTATAACCTGCTGTGCCATTTTCCACTCTCGGGCTGCACCGGGTGGCTGGTCGCATGTGGAAACATTCGATTTAATTACTAAATAGAAACCGACTCACACACAGGCACGGTCAATTAACGTTCTGAAGTGCACCAGCCCGGGAATGGACGCGTGATCGCTGCTAGGTGTGCATTAATGAGTTCCTCATTCCCGCCAGAGGCAGGCAGGGCGACACGTGGCGTATAAGCGCCACTTCTTTGTACGGGGTGTACGAGCGCAGATCAATAAAATCTGTGCAGCTTTGCTCGAATTTGTGACGCATTTTCCATTGTCATTTCGGCTATCTTTAACGCTTGACTTGAACTCCAATGTCCTAAACGACGACGTCATTCGTCGTCAGGTTCTCTGAGTGGCATCGCGGGACCGGTTTGATTCGCACCGAGTCAGAGCAAACAACCTCCTGTGCCTTTGGAATCGATCGTAGCATTGTGTTGCGCTCTCGGTGCGCACCGTTTCCAAGAAAAACCGGACAGAGGGAAGTGTTGTGACGTGGTGTGACAGGAGCGCTGTCGGGAGATTGTTTGCTGATCTCATTCGCAGCGTGCTCGATGAGCAAGGTAGGGTGTTAAGTGTCATCACGTGGATTTCATCGCCGGCTGCAACTCTGGGGGGAAGAGTACTCCGACGCTGAACACGTCTAGTAGAACTTCAATCCGGAGTTAGTAACTAACTAGGAACAACGTGCTCTGCAAGCTAAAAGGATAGTTCAATTCGAAAATTGGTTCTCTTGTCCATGAAGAGTACTGGGACACTAGGACTTCTATCAGACTTTATACAAGATCCAAGAAATAGTTTGGAATACAGACAGAGTACTTAGGGCACTCGAACATTCCTCAGACAAGTGCCCTAAGGACAAGAGACTAGTTTGTAACAGCTTGCAGCTTTATTCATTAGACGTTCTACAAAGCACACGTTTAGTTCATTTCAAAACTTCGATCTCACGTCTAGACTCCGTCCCATTTTCCATTCTGTCGAATATTACCGCATTCACGTCAGCTCTGTTAAAATATTGGAAGTCGCTCTCTGTCTAACTCCCTTCCACGCCACATGTGACCTCTAATGACCGCTTCTCCTCCACCAACGCTCACACTCCGGAGCGTTCCTCCACTGGCGAACAGTAGTAATGAGGCGTCGCGATGGTATCTGCCTCCCAATAAACAACAACCTGTAATCCCATTATGCGCACACGATGGGAAAATGTGCATTGTGCAGCGGGCAAGCGAAGGCGGCCATGTACCGCTCACTCAAAGACCCCGGGCGAGGCGCGGCTTTCGCGTTCGCAAATCGATTTCTCCTTCGGCGGGAATAGGTTAGAGGCACAGTAACTAGGTTCCGGGATTCCGCGCGTCCGTCACGCGGGTCGGTCGGAGCTTTACGCTTTCCGTGACTGTAGAATGTCGGGAAGCGGGTCGCGCAACGCGGGGGCTAATTGCTTTTTCAGACTCAGGCAAACTCTGTGCCACGGAGCCACGACACAACATTATGCAGTTAAATGTACACACTTGGAACACTTTTTTGGTGCTCCTTCTTCCATTAGCTCCATAGGTTCCTGACAAAGCTCACACGATATTGCATGTCAACATAAAACTTCCCTCGGAGGCGCGTGCCAGGAGCACCCCGCTAGAGCAGAACACAAAATCCGGGAATATGAAACGACCGGATGCAACGCTGCCGCCGCCACACGACGAATATCGCCCGGCTCCAGGATGGCGGGACCGGAAACTCTCCTTCGCCCATCTCGGATACGGAGAAGGCTGTTCCGGTTCGCTGGGGAATTATGGTGCCAAGAGAGTTGCTGCTTTCCTCTTCGAGCTCTTCGATGCCCTTCGAGAGAGTCCGTATCCCTCCCTCTATCGTGAACTTCCGGCAACGTGGCGTTTTATTATTATTCATGATATTTTCCAAGACTCCGACCGCCATCTGTGATTCGTCATCCGCCTGTGCCCGATGACATGTGTATCTGTGTGGCGGTATATACGGGTTCTATCGCATCCCGATAGAGCGCGAGTCGTCTCTGGTGACCTACTTTGCACGACATCAACACGCGTCGAGAAGACGCGAAGATGTGGGAAAGCGCGTTAATTCTGAAGTCGATTTTCACGCCAACCATCATCGGTCGAGGAAATATGGAATTCTTTAGATACATCGCCCGTGGACGCTGATGCATATGAGACGGCGGTAGAGCAGGCGATTGAAATTTGTCTTCCATAGAGGGGTAAAAAAAACCTATTTATTGGACATCAGTTCCCATGAGGCTTTCCTCCAATGTGACCACCATTAGGAAAATTAGTCGAACAATCGAACAAAGCCTGTGCCTGTGTGCTTAACTAACATCGCTACATGCAACGCATTCGGAGGGAAGTAGTGCACAAGAGAGTGGGAAGCGTAGATGCAATTTAGATAATTGTGTGTGTGTTTTTTTCGCATTCACCGGAATGTACAACGATACCGTGTATTGTGGCATTCAGCTAGCAGTGAAATCTTACATGAATACAACCCAGTTGAGGTTCATAATAAAAACGTTCTAATGTACGTACGTCTCAAATAATAACTTATTTTTCAATGTGAAAAATGTGTCAAAATTTGTATATGATTTCAGAAAAATTTGCATAAAAACAGGGGGTTTTGAATTCTCTAAGAGTCGAATTATAATATTCTATAATTAAATGACCATATAATAATGATTCATCCATATTTGAACAGTTCCCACAGTTCCCACAGCGCTCACTCAATGTTGAAATCCTTCCAACCATTCTTAAAGTCGTTATAATGTGTAGTTCAAAGATTGGTTTCGAACAAATCGATACAATTGCGTCATTGGAAGTTTTCAACCTGACATGTTAAACACAGTGGAGAAGCCCCGTGTGGGAAATGCCATTTCAAGAATGGGTGGAAGGATTTCAACATTGAGTGAGCGCGATTTCATTTAACTGTGGGAACTGTTCAAGAATGGATGAAAAATCCTGTAAATTTAACGTTTAATTTGAGTCGATTGCCAAATGGTAACCTTGAAAATTTGACACTTTGCGTCAGTTCGGTTATGTCACTCTTCAGTATTTTCCACTTTTAGTTATTCTTGTCACTCTTTTGAAGGGGAAATATATTACAAAAATGCTATTTTACAACAATCAAACACCAAAATGTACATCAATACTAATAAACTACACAGTATTCACGCAGAATGAACCATGAACTACCTGTTTTAGCTTTCGTTTAATTGCTGGACTCTTATTAGTAGCTCTTACTTAATCGTTTTTAAAATACAATACTTATAACATTGGAAAACAACACAAAATCGTCTTATAAACAATAATGCGATCCAGAGCCAATATACAGCAATCCTGCTCGAATGTCTCAGCAATACGTCAAACATCTATTAACTTATCTCCCCAATCGCCCACGTCACTTTCACACGTCGCTGTATGGCTGATAGAATCGCTGTTCAGGTGGAAAATTATAAACCCCCATTCGGTGCCCGCGATTGCTGCACTTTTACATAACTCCAGCCGCGGTGTGACACACCGCGCAACATCTCTCTCGCTCTCCTTCGCTCCAAACGGGATTGCCCGTCCTCGGGTGGTCTCTCGATTGCATAACACAACAGAGGCGCACGAGCGCGGCCGATGCTACGGGCGGCTGCAGACAGCAAAAGGGCCACCACACACACACATACCACCCGGCAGCATAATTGGCACCAACCGGGGCTGAAGTTTCCCTTCGAAGCAGCAATCCACTCACAGGAAGCGATCGTCGTCGCCGTCGTCAGCCGATGATGATAAAATTGCGCACCAAACTATGCTGCGTAGTACCCGGAGCGGTGCTCATTATGCTGCACACGTCATTAAAAGCCACAAACACACACACACACATGTGCAATACCACGTGTCGGGTGTCGGAAAAGCGCAAGGAAGAGTGAGATGCGCGGCCGGGGAAAATAAACAGGCGCTGTAGTGCTTTAATTTCGTCTCATTTTCATCTCGTGGCCACACGTTCGAACGCGCCTCCGAGCGGATTTGTTTGCACTTCCTTCCGGCGCCTCCACTGTTCCCGTCCCCTACAAGCGAGGTCAAGCTCCTTAATGAGCGATTGGAGTCGTAAAGCAGGCGCCAGCGATCTGTCGTAGCACGTAGCGCGGGAAAACCCTGGCTGAACGATACGACCAATCTGGATGGAAAACGGTTTGGGTCATCTGATTAGGTCATCCCCGAGCAGTGTGAGCGAGTGTGTGAAATGAGTTTACAATACGACAAATTTATCACCTAATTACGTTCCGATTGGCGGATGCGTTGGAAACTCTCGGTTGGAAAAACAACGGACTTTTCGCTACCATTGCGAAATGTCACGCCGTCGTGTCCGCGCGGCAAGGACGAACACCGACACGCCGCGTCGTAACGGTGTCTTGCTCCACCGCAAGCGATAATGCAGGCGGCGGCACGCGCCGCCGCACCTGAAGAACATATGATAAAAGCGCGAGAGACCAAACGAACGAAGCGGAGCACACAGGATGTTTGCAAAACGCGTCGCGCGGCTTTGGAAAAACCTTCACAGCCCCCCGCGGCGAGAATGGTCACGCACGAGGGAAGCTCAGAGACGGAGAGTGGTTGCTGTTTGCAGGTTTCGCTTTGCTTGGCTTTGGATGGCCACGCTACTTCCAAGCTATTGGGACGCAACGATCGGAGATCGACGTAGAGAGAATGATTCATGCTGGGGCTGAGCGCTGAAAATGGTTCAACTTTTCGGGTCGAGGTTTGAAACGACGCAAGCATCGAGAGAGTGAGATGAATCATAAGGTAGGCCTAGATACGTCTGTTATAATATTAAAAACAAAAATTATGAACATACGGTCATTGTTTAAACTGTTTTTTACTAACCTAATTAGGAGCCGTTTTGGCTAAATAATATGATTTTCAAGAAATTCTTTAAAAATTCCAAGTCTTTTCCAAGCAATTTTTTAACACAAGCTAGTCAACCCATCGACTTTGTCGAATAAACGCTTGAAAGACGTGTTTTTGATAGCTTTGTTTTGTTGCATGTATTTTAGAGGGTTTATGGGCGAAATGCAATACATTGATTTTCATAAATAAATACTTGATAAGGCACTCTGTTTTCTTAGATAATGTTATTTAATCGTTTACGACATACTAGCAAAAAAATATTTTCAAATATCACACAACTAGCCACGGATAAGGCCAAACCACAGGGAGGAAATGCCCTGAGAACAAAAAATGTCGGTCAGTGTACTTAGGCACAATACGGCCGCCAAGGACTTGCAAATAAAAAAAATATATCGCACCACTCTCTAACCCCACACTATAAACGTATCCCAAATGAGCTGACAGTAAATTTGACAATTTGTTAAAAAAATGTAAACAACGATTGAAGAAGGACGTATACCCTATTGACATTTTTTGTCCCATCGTGTAAAAATAGCTTTTCTCTTATTACTCGCTTGTTTCTCTGCTCAATAAGCTCAAGATTGATAATTGTTGTGTGATTTACCATTTAGTAAAGACATTGTGTATTTTGTACCACTGAACACTTGCTGCATAACAACTGCTTTATTTTTTTTATACAACAGTGTAAAATGGCGTCAGCATCGAACTCAATAGGATTGGAAAATGACATTTTGGTCCAAAACCGATACACGCGGCGAATTGTCAAAATACAAGGAATGCATCAAACTCCTATTTATTAGGCCTTGGTCAATATTGTGAAAACAACGACGACATTAGGAATCTAGACGTGCAAAAAGCATATGCACAGGTGTGAGAGGAGATCCAGCTTTTGCAGAGGTTCCATCTTTGGGACACAAGAAGTTATTGAAAATGAAGGAACTGTCAAAATCGGGCATAACGTTCTATCTTGGATAGGTACTTGCTCAATTCGACAAACTCGCACGATTGTGGAACGTACGTCCCGGAGCTCTGGAACGTACGAGTTTGCCGATTCCTACACCTATCTTTGAAATGTAACTGTATTGAAGGCGTTTTAACGTGTCATAACACGCGTCATACGCAGAAATATAATGCACTATTTGGCAACATCCATAGTAAACTTCTGGCAGCCCATCTATAACACGTTTACTACCACCGGGTTCATTTCTTCCGGGTTCGGAGGTTCTTAGATGCTGCCGAATTGAAGTTTTCCTAGGGTGCAAAAGAATGGTGTAGGCTTTTTTGAAATTAAAATATGTAGCTCGAAAGCAATCATCTTATTTGCAAATAACAGCTAATTGATTATGATCACAAAACGCTCGATGCAAACTCGAGTTGACCATAACATCCTGTCCTCCTTTTTCCAGAGGATGCATTTATTTAATATCACTCTCGAAATCAAAGTATAGGCACGTGGGGTAGGACCGGACGAATTGACAAATTGAAAAATAACCTCCCAGCTTCCCAAAGCCTACGGGAGCCAAATTCGAACTCGTTATTGATCACAAATACACAAACACACCGCCTGCGCGCAAGGAGGTTGTGCTTCGCCAACTCACACACAATTTCCAGCTTCCAGAGCAGCAAAATTGTCGCCTGACACAGATAATTCTGGAGCGCATCCAAACACGCACAACGAGCGGACGAGGGGGTTGGCGAAACTCTTGCTAAACTCCCATATATTCCCGGCACCATGACACATCCCACACACAGAACCAGAACCGGTGTGTGTGTGTGTGTGTGTTGGCGCTGCTGCGGTGGGCAAAATTTGCATGCGGAGCACCGAAAAGAAACAAAACACAAACTGGCTCGGACGAAGATGGCGAGCGGGTTATATAAAAGGAACGTAGCAGCATCCACACCTACGCCTGTCCCAGAACTCTACCCTCTCGGTTCGATAGAACTGCTGCGGACAAATATTCGCCCGTATTCTCGCCGAGCGGGTTTTCATTTTATGACGCACAGATCGAACCTTCCCGTGCGCGTCCTCGCTCTGACCTTAATTTTGCGTCGAATCGTCGCCACACCGAGGACGCTGGATGGAGAGCCGGACTTGTTCACGTGTCGCGCCTCGAAGTCTTCGTGGAAAAGCCCGTGTCCCTAGTTGAGTTATCGAACGTCTTGCTGCCGCACGATGAGGAACATCATTCCACCGGCACCAGAGAGCAGCGGCGCGTGTTGTGTATGGGATGGGCCGAGGATTGGCGAATTGTGGGCCATAATCAATATAAATAGGCACTAATTGAACGTTGACAAGACGCCAAACCCACCAGGGGCCGGCCGGCCGTCGCGCTCATCCTTCTCCTGCGCTGGACTTCGACTTCGCTGGCGATCGTTCGTCCCCGGGGCGCGCGAGCGAGAGTCTCGGGGGGTTGAGATTGGGGCGATAATGATTGGGAGGCGCAGAACGAGCGACCTGGCGACCGCGGGAAGGTCTTCTGAGGAGCGCGCGCACGCCACAAACAATGCGTCAATTGGACCCAATTTCCCAGTTTACCGTGCCGCGGGTGAACACTGTGCAGCAAAACACGCCAGTACACCGAACAGATGTTTACTAGTCTGCGGGTTCTTCGAGCGTGTTTGCGGCGATGTGGAGCACGAGAAAAAATTGTAAAAAATTACCCTTAAGAGACATTAATAACTGCGAACGGGAGTGATCGCATACGAACATCCTCTGTCAGAAGAGTTCGCGCCAGACCCGGTTCGGAAGATTGCAGACGAAACTTATCTAATGCAATTTATTATTCGCACGAGATCTGCGCCTTTTTCTCTTGTGGAAATTATCCAAAATCAACTAATAATTGCAGAGGGGGATCTTCTGACCTTTTCTCTATCTCTCTCTCTCTCTCTCCACGTCGGATGCTTCATTTGTTGTGGCGAGAGTGTCACTTTCACGTCCGCTAATTGCACTTGCCGAGCGGAACCCGCGGCTCGCCAAAGCCGGAAGGAAGAAAACCATCAACTCATAACGCGAACCTCGAAATATCAAAAAGAAACAACAAAAAAAAGACAAGCAGACGCACAGTGTGAAGCTCTTTTCGGGGCGTCTAATTTATGCGCGCACGAGATTTGCGAGATTGCGTAACGCCCTCCCTCTTTCTCTCTCTTCTCTCGCCCGTGGGGTGAATTGGTCACTTCCGGCGATCACCGACCGACCGACCGAGGGGTAGGTTTTTTTCGTCTGTCGGTTTCGTCTGCCCCGAACCGATTGTGTCGGTCGGAGGATGTGAATGGCTTTAAAATTTGCCCAGACAAACCGGACAGTTGGAAGAGAGGCTCGAGCGGAGTGATGACCACACCAGGAGGAGAAAGATGAGTGCATCTGGGATCATCACCGTGCGGTGTTGAAAAGCTGTGGTCGGAATGTTAAATGCACGGAAAAACAACACGGAATTGTATTGTTTGTGCAAGATAACCTCCTCGAAAAAGGAGGGAGTTGGAATTTAAACTATTTGTCAAACTTTGATCAAGGTAATCGCTATTGATATCACTCATAAAAACACATCAAATTGGCATGATTTGTGTTTGAAAATTGACTAATCACATTTCACGGAGTAAAAGAAGCACTATTTAAATACAATTTTATCTATGAGTCATTCCAAACATTCCACAGCGATTCCACTTCGAACTCTTTGTGTGTGTTCCATCGAAAGCAAACATTAACATATCCAAGGTGAAGTCTTTAAATCCCATCCTAGAGTGATTGCATGAATGAAGTGAATTCTGAATGAGTGATTCTTCTAAATGTATGATCCAGCTAAAAGAGCGAGTGATTCTCCCAGAAGTGTGAGTAACCCTTCTAAAAGAGTGAGTGATTCTTCTAAAAAAGTGAGTGATCTTATTAAAAGCGTGAGTGACTCGATTCTTTTCTTTGCGAATCATGTCGTACTTTGTGAGAGTCGACTCTTTACCGAAGTTGATTGTACCGTTTGACTCATTGTGAGAGTCGTCTCTTTCCTCGACTCTTTTTTGCGAGCTGTTTTGGTTGTCGACTCTCTACAACTCACTTTCTAACTCACTTTGGGAATTGACTCTTTTAACGAGTATACTATTCCTTCAAACCTTTTTATGTCACGAGAGCAATGTACTTTTTTCCTCTCTTTTTCGGTTCTTTGCCGCTTGACTCTTCACGTGGACGATCGGAAGTCGAAGTTTCAATCGAGATTGGTTAGAAAGAATGAACGAATCACTCACTCGTTCCTTGACAAGCATATATTAAAGAAATTGAACTTTTTCCATCTACTATTGGATCAAATTTTACATTTTTATTTCGTTACACGGTTTCCACTGTTTTTAGTCACACAGTTTTTAGTCTCACAGCGCATTTTTACGACTCATATCATGCCTTCATGTAGGTCCAATGGAGGGGAAATGGATGTAAATAGAAATACATCGCACAACCGTCGACAATCGTGAAGAGAAGCCCATCAAACGGCGACACACGGCAAAAAGACGAGATGATTCAGACGAATCTCGCTGTGTCTCAGTCTCAGTCATCGCGAAATCAATAAATACTCAAATCTTCGCTCAAACCCACACACGGATCGGATCGGTAAAATATAAAAAAAGGTGAAAAACCAGCCTAAGCAAATGAAAATAACCTCTACGGAGAGCAGAACCGCTGCCGATTATTTTATCATTACGCTTATAAGCAAACTGCAGCAGCAACAAAAAGAAAGAAAGAAATAAAACATAAAAACAAACCACGCTGCCTTGCAGCAGCGGTGCGAGCGCAGGGCAGGGGGACTATATTCGCAGAAAATAAACAGCCCGGTCGAGACGAATCGCGTTCGATCGCGGCGAACGGCGCAGGAATGTGGGATGTTTAGTCGAATCAGTCGAATGTGAATGCGTCCGCGGAGAGGCAAAGGTGCGTTTCGCGCTTTCCCACATGCACATGTGCCCGCTGCTGCAGTGTGTTGTGCGATGCTCTGTCGGTACGGCGAGGAGGGAGCGATCGCTACGGCGAATGCTTCGCCCGGGAGATGGAAGCGTGGCGTGGCGGGTTTGTAATGAGTGGTGATTATCTAACTCCGTGCGCTGCTGCCGTTCCTCCGTTCAGCTGGGTGCGTGTTGCGAGTGCGAGAAGACGAAACCCAACCCCCACCAGCAGCATTGCATTCCCGCACGGCCGCGAGAGGGGATCCACCACTGCAGCAGCATAAGATTCCGATCGCGCCCGCTGCGATAAACCAGCGAAAGGAATCGTCGTTTTCCACCGTCGGCATGAGGCGAACGGGGAACCAGTTCTTCTCTCGGGTGGCTTGTGCTGTGGCACAGTTTTCGCTTTCACGCACGCGCGCCCGCCTCAAGTGGATCCACGCACATCGACACCAAGGGCCGGTTTTGCGTGATGACGTCAAACGACGAACCCTTTTCATGTTGCGCTCAAAACTTTCCCTTATCGCTTGCCCGGCAGGTATCGGGAAGTGATTGAAAACCCGCCTTGGGCATGTGGAGGCAGCGTTTTATCAGCGGGATTATGCTGTTGTGAATGGAATTCAAACGTTGAAACGTTAAGAAGTGTGTGTCGCGCGAGTTTTAACTTCCATTTCTGTTTTCTCAACCCCATTCCAACCGATTTGTCTTATGTCTGTGGACAGTAAAACAGGGGGCTACAACGGAGAGCAGATAACGCGAAAACCGCGGAGTTGTCGTCTCATTTTGTTAATTTTAGGTTTCGTTCAACAATAAAAAGAACCGGTTCCAGGAGGTATTCGGGATAGTGAAAGAGAAACGTGTTATTATCTTAAGACATCCGAAATTGTCATCTCTCTCTTTCCAGGTCCACCGAAATCATGTCTATGAAAGAAGAATTCTCTTGTTTTAAGTCTCGCAAACCTACTGAACATCTAGGCTGAACCTGGTTGAGGAACTGAAACTTTTTTGCGCGTGTATGTTTTGATAAAGCTTGTAATAATCGAAGAATTGTCATGTTCATGTATTTTCTTATAATTCACAATCCACTGCTGCCGAGGATCCAAAGGTCACAGCAGCCCACGGAGCACCAGGCGCACCTTTTCTTCTCTCGCGAGAGATAACTCATTTAAATATTTGCTGATTCAAAATTCCTGCTGTCGCTTTAATTAAAATCAAACACATCACGAGCACACGGGTCACGCACACAAACACGCTTTCTCGAATGTAACGATCGCACATACACTTGCGAGTAACAACACCCCAACCAAAAGAAGGAAAAGACGAAACAACAGAACGATGAGACGGATGAGATCACGCTTGGTTTTTGCTCAGCTGGTGAGAGGGTGAGAACGATCTCACCCAGCCCCAGCTCTGCACGAGTGAGATCGAGATCGGGAGCCTTTTTGGAGACCTTATCCGGAAGGAACTCCCGTACGCCGCACCGATTACACGCATACACACAGACTATTAACACTTCGTTCGGGTGAAGCTTTAATTAGCGCGCACGGATAAATTATCACCTTCTCTCACACGCGTGAGATGAAACACACGCTCATCGAGATCACCACGGTCGCAGTTTCGTCTGCTCACGGGCAGCAGCGTGCATCTCTTTCTCGCACCCACATATACAAACACTGCACTTCGCTCCGAAAGACCATAAATTGGATTAATCTTCATGAAGCTACTAATAAAGCACACCATAATACGATCTGCCACCGCTTTTATCTTCCCTTCCATACGAGGCGGCTCCGTTGTTGGGGCTTGGGCGCTTCGCAAATAGCGACACAAAGAGCCGCCAGTGTGTTTGTGTGCTTCTCACACACAGAGACACGGTTCGGGACACAACAAAAAGCTCACAGAACACCGCATAGAAACGATACATTAGTGCGTTGTTTTTTTATCGCTCGTGAAACGAGACGGAATCGCGATCGGAATGGTTTTCATCTCCAGCACACACCAGAGAGACACGCAGCGTGGAGCCACAAACACACGTCTGGTTCGAGGGTTTGTTTGTGGTTTGGTGGGCATCACTTTACCCGAGTGAGAATATCTTCACGCGGGCCTGTGTGATCGCCGTTGTGGGTGAGCTGGTAGAGACGGAGGGGGAGCTAATGTATGTGTGTGTTTGTACAAGGCCACCTACACGGCTGTGGCTGGAGAACGCGACAACGAGGGATGAATATAAATGAACCGATCACAGATTGTTATCTCACTTCTTCATTCTCACTGTGCCATTCAGGCTCACGGTGCGGATAGGATGATCCCGCATCCGGATGCTATTAGATGCACGCACGCACCCACTCACGCATGATGTACAGGAAGGAGGGTTGCGATCGCGTAATAAAGATACACACACACACACACATTCCAGACTCGCTCCTCTCTATCAATACTAGTTTCGAAGCGATCGGTTGTCGACGAGAGTGAGAAATGCTTTTCTCACAGCGCAGGGTACAAGAGCTGGCACTATGGGAAAGAACGATCGTTCAGATCGATCAGACACCAACGATCGGAATGTGACATTACCCAAACAACAACAACACCTCGACACACTGTGTGTATGCGTAACGACGCAATGACTCATTCGCTTCCGTTTTGTGCGTTTGGGCGTACGTTTGCCACTATTCTTCAACACACACACAGTGGCACTTTGCACCGGAAAGGATCAAATTCCTTTTTTTGAAAGTGCTTGCCTCACCACTTTGACTATCGCACGCGCGATCACACTACTAAAACGGAGTTTAACAAGCAAAACAAACTAACAAAAAACCCGCAAACACGGAGCACGGAACGCGTAAAATTGAGAAAAAGCAGACAACGTAAAACGAAAAAAAAAAACGAACCGAAAATGGAAACACAAACTGCGCCTGTCGCCCCCGTCGCGAGTTTTGGCCGGCGGAACACACGAGAACGCGAGCTGCAAACGGCCGGAACGCCAACGGTGGAATAAACCCCGTCACCATCGTCGCGTTTCGGTCGACCGCGAGCCGACGGATGCGATGACGGTGAACGACGACGACGGGTGATGATTGTGATGACGATGACGGTGACGGTGGTGTGTGTTTCCAACGCGGTCACCAGCATCGCCCCACAACAGCTGGTGCCGTTTGCCCGTTGGTGTTCACCGAGTTCATTCTCGCTCTCTTTGAAGGCGACCGTTTTGCAACGTTCGACGACGCATTCAAGGGTTCATTTGGAGGGTGTTCTCTCACGCGTGCGCGCGTACTCGCAACACGCTCTCTCTCTCTCTCTCTCTCTCTCGTGGAAACGTTTCCCTTGTTTGTTATGGGCGGAAGATGAGACAAATGAACTGTGTCTCGCGCACAGTGGGAAAATGGCAGAAAGTTGCATAAAAGCATTACATTAAAAAACTGTTTTCAAAATTAAGGTAATATTTTGAAACTACGCCAACGCAACATTACTATGATAAAAAAGGACTCTGGCTAGCTTGATTCGAGTACAAAGTGTTAGATAATGAATTAATGCGCGAGGAACACTTAATGCATATTCTAAACACTCAGTTTCGAAACTACTTCGAAAAGTGACGTCTGTTTCAGAGCTCCGTGATCCACTGCTAGCTTCGACCGTTACCAATTGGCAGTTGATGACAAATACCGAAGGAAGAGCGAGAGAGGCAGCAAAACAACGCAGCCAGAGCGCAACGGATGAACCCTCGCCCAGCCACTGCACCAAAACGGAGAGCTTCATTTGCATATTTTCTCAGCTATCATCGTGCTCTCTCGCGTGTGGAAGCAAAATAAAAACGCCAACAGTGTTCATTCGGTGCACCAGTGTTGCCAGAAAGCATGCAGCACGCCAGGGACATTTTACAAACATTGTTAACAATTTTTGCAAATATTGGAAGCATGCAATTCGAAACTATAAGAGAGTGCTGAGTAAAATCGGTAATTTCCAGTGCTTTCCTGAAAAAAAAGCACACACCTTATGAATCATTGAGACCTCAAGTCGACATCAAACGACACGCCTAACAGCCACCACATATCTACCCAGCCTAGCCCGGAATCCCGTCGACCAGTTGTTTCCTGCCATTGCTTCATCATTTTCCTTCTTCTGCGTCCACTCCTTCTCGCATCATGTGAAAGCATGCTTCTGGCATGGGTATCTCTTCCTGGGTAATTTAGCTCAGGTCTATGTAATTGTCTGTGCAAAACATTAACCTACTGGGCAGGCGGCTCGGAGCTACCTGTGTTCCAGCCATTAGGAACTATCCCGTAGTGCCCAACTCACCTTAGAAACGAACTTCCCATCATTCCCGTTTTCACAACAAAAAAAACCCCTCCGCCAGAGTTAACGACTTCAGGAGCATATTTTATTCATTTCACGTGCTGCCCGTGGACAGTTGTCCCCCGGTTGCCGAATGTGAGTGTGCGTGCATGCGTGTGTGTTTTTCCGCTCTGGGTTGGGGTTTGGTTCGTTTCGGGAGCGCCTCCTAACGTGCTGGAGCTGGTATAAACGGTCGTTATGCTCGTATGCGTTTCGGTCTATTACCAAAAAGCCAAAAGCATAAACATACAAACACCCAGCGCGGTAAATTATAGGGTAGATGTGAAGGGAAGCTATCAGTGGCTTCGACGGGAGCATTGAACAATTACACCCAGGCACGAAAGGCAAGAAATTGAGCACACTGTTGACGTACCATGTCGGTGCTTTCATAGGGATGAGGTTCTACATACACAAATAGCTCTATTTCAAATCAACTTCAGCAAACTGAATTAGCACCTACGGTCTGATGATATGTTGAACAACAATTTACGATCAACAACGCCATCAGGCAAGTTAGGATCTTCAATTCCCCTCTATACAGCATAACTAGAAACAAAATACGCCATTTTGATTCTGCACTAGAAACATTGCATCAGTAATCCGATACGAAACGATGAGTAAATTGGATTTTTCGTGCTCGCTAGGTCCGAAAAACGTGTCCCAACCCTGATCTGATATCGATACCGAATATTATTAGACCTCGGGAATGACATAATTCCGACGTTGGCGTTTTCCGAAGGCAATTCAATTTGTTTACGATAAATGGGATCGAATGACTGCTGCTCAATAATGGCAGTTCTTCCCGCCGACAGAAGAGTCAGTCCGTGGCTGAAGATGAGAGGGGGATGGCATATCTTCGTCATAAACGCAGCCCACATCCAAGATCGCGCGATCATGGGCACTCCAAATTAACACATCCAGCTGTACAACACACACACACACCGTCCTCCTCTCCAAACCCGTATTGGGTGTGATGACTACGAAAAAATAAGTCAACACAATGCGCGGTCGAGAAAAAAAGGTGAAACAAATGTGTTCTAGCACAGGCAAAGATTAACGGAGAACTATTTATAGGCCGGAGTCGGAGATCAACAGGACACACAGTAGAATATGCAAACAGGAGCAGATAAAGGCAACAACAACAGCGAGCTGCTGCTGCTGCTGCTGTTATCGTACTACAACTACCCATGCATCACGTGTGCTAGGAGATGGTGTGGGCTGATAAAATGGCGCACACATACGCGGGACCCCCCTCCACCGCACGTACGTAAAACGAAAGATGAAAACCCCAAAGCGGAGCTTAAGCCGCCTGGAACTGGAGAGCTGGCGCGCTGCGGCTAGCGAACGTCTTCGCCCGCGTGCGCGTATCTTAAGTAATTTATTGCGCGCCAGTTAGCACAACGTGCCCAAGTTGTCTCTCGCGCCGGGGTATGATGCTATATCTTCCCTGCGCTGGCCAGAGTGCTCCCGCACTTGACGCTGCTGCCGGCGGAGCCGAAAGCGCCCAAGGAGTTGGCACCAGCTGACGCTGCGTCTCGGATGTCCAATTCCCGGGCAGCTGATGGCTGGCGAGAATCTCATTGCCATACCCACTTACCGGGGGGACGAGAACAGCTACGGAACACGTGAACAAGAGCACGATCGTCATCGGTGTCTGAAGAGCGCAGATCGAAGCGTACGTGGCGATCGTGTTCTTTCTCAAGCACACTTGAGCCGTGCGAGGTATCCCGTGCCGCCGCCGCCTGGGCCGTTGATCCAATTTATTATGCAGCTGAGCTCCGCGCTCCACGTCCGTCCGGAAATGGAGCACAGGGAGTGATGGGGAGTGATGGTGGCACGACTTCCCAGAAATAGACACCATCAATTGGTCTGCTACTACTGTCAAGGTCATCCCGGATCTCACTCGCCGAGACCTGTCAAAGTCATCATACGCAACAGTGCGCGCGCGGGTGTAGTCATATGGCTTGTTGATACCCTTGCCTTCAATTTTGTTTCACTTTCTTCGATGAGATCTTCCAAGACGAGGATATGCCAATGTTGAGCACACGCCTAACGCGCTCGTTTCAATTAAACCCATAAAGTCCGTAAATGCGAGCGTGAGCTCGCGTCAATAACCTACCTTGCGTACCACGCGCACCTCCAAACATGGACGCGCAAGGAGAGGAAGGTCTGAGGCAGGCGCAGAGAGAACCTTCTGTATCTCCCGGCAAGGCACAACAGGCAGAGACCTCGGGCACGCTCACGAATGTTTGCCGTTTTAATTTGCATGTTTTGATTTGCACTCTAACAACAATAAACGCGCCAACGCGAACGCCTTCCACCTTATCAGCAGCGCTCGTGTTCGGTGCACCTGTGCCTGGTAGTCTGCACCATCCCCGTACCCACGTTGCGGTAAGTCGAGCCGTCTCGGCAAACATCTCAGTTCGTAGATATTGGGCCCATAAAACCATCTCGATACCAGCCGCGCACCAGCTACGCTACAAAGTAGGTGTAATGCACCGGGGGCATCATCGTTTATTGACATCAGCTGCTGAAACGGACTGCTCACGGAACACACGGAAGAAGCGAGATAAACTGGAAACGAGATCATTTACATCGGGCAGCCGAGAGACACATCTGCGGCTCCATCTCTCGCCTAGTGAGAATAAATTACGCTTATCAGCAGGTTACATGCACAATTGCGCGCAGAGGCCCTGGACCTCGGAACCTGCGCCAGTACTTCCGCCTGGCTCCGAAAAGGTCAACGACGGTATATTTCCATGACGGTAGCTTCCATGCGCTGGACATCCCTTATAGAGCGCTGCATACATCCGAGTAAAGGCCGAAGCTTGAGGGACGGAAACGGTTGACACACTGATTCGTTGTGTCAATCTTGACCATACAACAGCCGACATCAACTCTCGACATTCCCTACATTGTTGATGCCTATCCTCGCAACCGGCAACCGGCCAAGGGAAGTTGATTTCTAACGGCGTCACCATAACCGATAGAGTACACAAGGGCCTACACAACTCCGTTAGCTTGCGATCACCTCACCACCCTCCAACAACTCAAACACGCTCTCCTCCTCGACTCCTTTCGAAGATCATCCGCACTGGAACAATGCGCCTAAATGACGGCTCTACCGCACAGCACGAAACGCTCGCCTCCGCAGAGCTTTGGCGCACAGGTGCGAAGCTTTCGGCCATCACGCACACACCTGCCGAAACCGAGGAGCTTGATTCGTACCGGCTTGGGGAATAGGCGCCGCGTGTTCCAACCCCGTGTGCTCGAATGTGTGCGTGGTATACGGTGATCTTGTTTGACCGTACGATCGTGCCTCAAAAGAGTGTGCGTAATGTCGGGGTAGCGCGTGGAGATCGAACACCGCCACTTTTACGTCTGCTGTGGTGCTGTCCCCGTGCTCCGTGAGTCATGCAGTGTGAGCGGAGAGCGAGAAAGAGCAGGCGAGAGCACCACTACCTTTCACGACGGGTTGAGATCATTGGTACTGACCAATACACCAGATGGCGCCACGTGAGCAGGTGTTTCTGCGCACCGTACGTCTCTGAGGTTTTGAAATTAAAAAAAACGTCATTTTAGTTCAAATCGTAAAATATTGCTATCCCAACATGTTCACCCGATGCAAAGGAGCTTCCGAGTCATAAAGTGATTAGTCTCAACCGCGTCCGAATGCAGCAGATTGTTACTACGTCCGGTGGAGACAAAAACCTGCTCAACGACGAACGGGGCCCGACACATACCGGTTTCTATACTCTCCCCGCCATCATGATCTCCCTTCTTCCAACAAACTCGACGGACGACTTTCTGCCGTTCGCTTTTTTCCCTTTCGTATAAATGACTCATCTCAGACGCAGCACTGCTGCCTGGTTGGAGTTGCCCAAACCCCGCGGATGGTTGTAATAGTTGCGCGTGTCCGAACCATTGCCTTTCCTACACACGCACACACATACACATCGAAGCGGCGGCTTTGGTAACAATTTGTCATCGGGAACATCCCCCGATATCGCTTCCAAACATGGTGTGTCCATGCGCGACGCTATAACTTCCCCGGTGTCGGTGTTTGCTTCGCTGGTCGTTGATCTCGATTTTGGCACGGAGTTTATTTACTTTAGGTTTGGTGATGTCCCTATGCTTACGCAACACGCAACACCCGCTGCAACCAAATTAAAACTGAAAACTGGAGAACGGTTCCATAAGCTTAAGAGAGTTCCACGTTATATATGCGATTAGATCAAACTTTAATGCATTGATAAATTGAAGCAATACTATTTCTACGGTTAACACATATTCATTACATCTCCGATTTGTTCAAAGCCCCTAGCTTGTATCTTGAGCATGCATCCTTTAGAACTTCGGATAACTTTGGAACCTGTCAACTATCTCACTTTATCGTGTAATTTCGTGGACTTCTCTAGGTTCCCAAATCATTCCGGATGAAGGCTTGACGCCATCTATGCGCCTCTGTCTGAATTTGGGATACTACAACTACAAAAGCGGACGACCCAACGAACTTTATCGGATGACTTTCTACTGACAAGACCAGGTCATCACAGTCTAGAAAGTGTGATGAGCTGCTGCCCTATCATTCTTACGTCAAGATTCTAAAGATAATGTTGTTGTTGTCGGAACTGACTTTTGATAACAAATAGTATAAGTTTTGGATGCCTCCAAAAGAGTTATGACTTATTTGGAGTCCAGATTCTGGAGGTGAACTCAAATTGGAATGACTACTCGACTTCGTTTCTTCCAGTTTCATTTTCAGATGTGCAAGGAATATATTGGTTGAAGTTATAACGTACTGCACTCATGATAGCATCAGTATTTAATAGTCCTATTTAATAGTCCAAGTCTTAATGAGGTAGTCGTTTTCATCCTCCACTCAACGATACTGACTTTAGTGGCTATACCTAAACCGAAACTTAATGATTCACACCTAAAACAAAGCATTATCTATCTTACACACGACGACGGTGTTAACAGTCGCACCGCAAGGGGCACATAATGCGCCAACCGTCGCGACCGCCCTCCCTTCAACACGTTGTTATGGTTTTCTTAAGCCCGTCTGTATCTGCACTGCACTTCACTTCATGCATAGATGCGTGTGCTGCCCCCCTCCGATCGTTCGTTACGGCGCGCTATGATTTTTTACGATCCAAAAGTCCAAAACACACTCCAGCCTTCCAAGGATACACCTATATGGCCACGACCATGCAACGCGGTTGGCACGACACGGCGGGGAGCTGCCGATAACAGAAACCGGTCGCGGTTGAGGTGGAAAATTAAAGCGCGAAACGCGAAATTGCCCCTCATCAGAAAACATACATGCCTAAAGACAATTTTTGCCATTGTCAGCCAAATTGATTTGCGATGTTGTGCCCCATTTTTTGTTTGTTTGCCGCTGTTGTAGGTTGGCTGCGGTTCGTTTAAGCCAACCGTCGAAAAACGTGAACATGGCGCGGGTAATAATTGGAGCATGCAGTCACTGTGTGCCGTCGTTCGCCGTCGTCGTCGTCGTCGTCGTGATGCATACACCACGCGAATGCACCGTGACGTGGAGAAGAGTTGGTGCAAGCAAACCCACTCGGGGGGCGCATTGCGTAACAACACACCGTCGACATTTTTCAACCGTGGAGATGATCACGGTTTTGCGTAAAATTGAAATCGAACCCGGGAAAAGCTGACGGTGGTTGGCATGGCGAGAATGGCAAGCTGTGAATCAGAAGGCACCTCTTTGCCACCCCACTTGCCACAGAACGCAGCAGCAAAGCCCTTGAAAATACACCGACGATGTTATTACACACTTTACGAACTTGCTTCCCTTCTGTCTCATTTCCAGGGGTCGGCAAATTTTCCAGAAAGTGCCAAAACGAGGACAAAATCGGGGACCTGTTTCCAATAAGAGGGCTATTCGTTTCAACTACTTGTTACTATTGTAATCGAAAAGTAAGTTATTGAAAATCATGCTATCACAGATTTACCTCATGCTTTTGAGGATATTTACTATATTTTATCCGATCACCATGTGAGTTCGAGATAAATGATGAAGAATTATGTTTTCACTGTTTCTTCATTGTCAATTTTGTTCTCGAATTGGTAGAGGTGATGCAAAACTTACTCAAGATAAAAAGTAAAAGACACAATGTGAGCTACATGTACTACAACGAATGAAACTGGAGATCGGTAATGAGAGCTTAGAAGCGCGAATAAGAATGCTTAGAGCATTTTTTCTAAATGTCGAAACATGGACCTGTCCACACGCTGACTAGTAGCTAGAGTATTATAGTACGAAAACATAAGGAACTGTTTGTAATGCCTAGTTAAGTTGAATGCAAAGCATCTGGTCACTCAATATAGGCTGCAATGTCAGTAAAAGTGTCAAACCTTGTAGTAACAGTTCGAGAAGGTCCCTCTATCATATCTTTGGTAAGCATACATTGAAATGATGTATATTTTCCCTATTTCTAGCAATTATTACAAAGATTATTTAAGAGTTCTGAGACATTGCCGACCCCTGCCGCCTTAGTCGGTCGATCGATACCGATCTCCCGTGTGCTGTATGAGCGAACAGCCACATCCCGGCTGATTAATGCGTTTCATCCCTCCGTGAGAGCAGGAAAAGTGGCAAAAGAGCGTAGAAAATTACCACCAATTATCCTGCCTTCGTTCGCTTTGGAACTCTTCCGTATTTCCACCCACATCGCCAGACCGGGGCGGATGGAACTCTAGCGGAGTTACTACAGAGTGCACATGTTTATAGGTTGCGGATGTCTGCATACAACATTCTTCTCCGATCGAACCGCGATAATATGCTGAATAATCACGGCTGATTCGGCTGGAGAGGAAGAACACGCCGGGTTCGGTTCGTCGGTTTAATAACCTATTATTTGAATACTTAATTTCCATGCTCGCGCGCGCCTGCACTCTCTTCGAAGGAAACGTGCGTTTGGAACGCATTACCATAGATGTGTGTGCATACCCGAAGGGGAGTTTGAGAGCTTGAGAAATTGTTCCGTGTGGTAGAAAAGGAAATTTCACAGCCACAAAAATTCCTCGAAAATGCTTTTGCCTCGCGCGACCGACATCATGATCGAATTTCAGGCGAAATTTCAATGCCACAGGCGAATCATCGCGTACACGACCGGCGACAAGCGCGCGCGCGCATTTGTCAAAATACATCGCATCCTTTCTCGCTCTCTCTCTAGGTGACGAATGCGCGTTCTTCCTTGGATCGGTGAAAAAATGTAATTGTGCGCGAAACGGGAAAAAAACCCGCGGCTCAGGCAATGCCGATGGTTAAAAACGTCTCTCACGGAAGGAAGAACGTGTGTACGGGAATTGGTGGCATTGGAGGAGAGCATTGAAGCACCGGGTGACGTTGAAGAGGAACGCGGCCGAACAGCACGACAGAGAGAAGGGAACACAAAGTTTTAAAAATAGCCTCCGCAAAAATCCAACAACCAAACGCTCGTCCCCTCCCACCAGAGAGGCCAACAGAGCAGGAGAGCTAGCAGCGGAACACAACACGCCAAACGAAGCGAATGATGCTGGCTGTGCCAGCAAAACACATCCCGTGCACACAAACACCAACCAGCATCGATGCTATCCGCCGGGAAAGCTGTAAACGGTGCTCACACGCGTGGTATGCGGCGCAATGTTGTTTGTTGGAGGAGCTCGAACCGTTTCAAGGTGAGATGCATCTTCAGCGGAGGCGGCGGCGGCATAAGGAAAATAGCTCCGATGAGAAAAACAAAAGCAAAACAACCAAAAATTGCGTTTTCGCTAAGCAAAACAACAACCAACGCAATTGGAACGCGCTGTGCCCTGTTGAAATGCGCTAAATTCCACCGGGAGTTGACATTTGCGATGCGATAACGCTTCACGGGAAGTGTGCATCTGTCAAAAGTGGCTTCTGCTCTTGACAGTTCGTGCTGTCACAGTGATCGGTAGTGCATTTGACAGGTGTCAACATTTGATTGCTTTCTATCCAGGTGCGTGCGGATTAGTGGTGAGGAGGAGTCGAAATGATTCGATGAGATCGACTCTATCAATCGTTTGGAAGATTAGTCTATTTTAATGTTGAATGGATCGTTTTTGTTGTACATGTGCATGTGTTACATTTAAAAACAAATGGCTCTTGTCGAAAATTGATTATTTCCGTTTTGGCTTATATTTTACATCTGTTTTACGAGAAACTAGAGTTCTTGGGAGTTTTTGGAAACTTTTTTCACTTTTTTCATGCCTATTCTTCGACTCATGAAGAAGTTGATTGTTTTACTCTGTACGAAAAAACTGAATCTTCCACGCCTCTTGAGAGAGTTAATACACTTAAGACTAATTCTGAAACTCGACTCTGTTAGGAGTTGTTTCTTAAATGTCTCTTTTTGAGAGTCAATTCTTTGGAGAATCTTTTTGACAAGAGTTAATTTCTGATAAAGTTACTATACTCTATTATAACATGACGTTTATTTTCTGTCTAAGTTAATAGGAACAACATCCATCAATAAATTCATGCTAGGAGCTAGGAGCTGCATTTGTCAAATACGGCATGATTTTAATTTAAAATATGCCTAAAAGCATTTCTCCAGAACAAAAGCAAATTAGTCGAATTCTTCCGTTCGAACAGACATTGCGGCCTCATTCCAACCGTTTATCAAAAGGCGAACGGATCCGCCCACATTCTCTCTCGAACGGAAGACATGTTTTCGCTTCGTAGCTAGTAATATACTAAAAGTTCGATTCAACGGAAAACACTCCATTCCTTTTAAAATTCGTGTAAAAAACAACTCCCAATTCCCTGTCTTCACTAGTCTGCTCGATCTTTACCTTCTCTCTCGCAAATGACTTCATCCAAAAGTCACTTCTTTTACATCGATTTTTCGGAAGTTTCTGCTGCGGTTTCAAGTACAAACGGACCTCTTTTTTGTGTGCATATTTTGCCCCACCCACTGGTTTGAAAGTAAAACCACCCTCGCTTATGTTTGCTGCTGCTGGGGGCCCTCTCGAAAGGTTCAAGCAGCAGTCAGGATGCGGCTTGAAAAAATAATTTGCAACTCATCAACAGAGCCGCGAGTTCGGCGCAGAAGAAGGAAGGAGAGTTTTTTGCAAAGCGATGTAGGGTAGGATGGTTTTGGGATGATAAAAGAAACAACAAAGGAGTAAAAAAGATCATTTCTCATAGTGTAGCCATCCTTGTTTTTTTGGAAACCAAATTTTGAAACAAAAGGAAACAATCTCCTCTCCGATTTTCCGTACAAAATTTCCAATGAATGTCGTAACACATCCATATCGAGCACTTATGCAATTAGGCAAAAGTAATACCTTCCGCGATAGCAGCCCAACACACGCCATAAGGTAAGGGCGATTTATTGTCCCATCCGTGCTATTATTCCAAATTGAAATGGGCGTTCGCAGGCGAGACTAAGCGGAACATTTTGCGGAGCAAATTAAAACCAAAAAGCCACACCCATATCGTGATAGGTGGAGAAGCAGTGAACCTTCCGTATATCCGTGTGCGTGCTCCTGAGCCATACGTCATACGTCTGACGATGATGCATCATGCTTGGAGGTGTATCATTTCAAAGCTATTCCAGGCAAGTGCTTTCTCCTCCTCTTGCATGCCTTAGTCTTGAACAACCTTTCAAGTGTTCCTGCTAAAACGAATTCGCGGTGTAGTTTGCAGCTACCTTACGCCGATGTGGGAATGAAATCTTCCCCACGCGCTGGAGAACATGTCTCCATTTCCACGACACGTCGAACTCGCCACGATCCTTGTACGTCTCGAGGGTTATGAATTTCCTACCTACCATGATCCTTACCGGGCGTTCGTACACGTTCACGTGGGGACTTCGCAAACAATGAATCCCGGAACACACTCACGCGACTTCAAAACAGCCCCCACCTACCAGCAAGGAAGGATTCCTACCGCTCCAGGATCTCAGGATCGTCTCATCTCGTCAGCGCAACTCATTTACGATGCATATTTAATGAGCGCGCGTCCTAAGAGTGCTTAAGTGGGCGTAAAAGCACGGCACATCGTTCTCATCCGCTGCCAGTGTTCCAGAGCGCGTTTCACTTTCGGAAACAGAGGGGGAAAAAAAAGTGCGCGACTAGTTATATCTCATTTCCACCCATCAATCGAGACAAACGAGTGGGGTGAAAATTTTGCACCCAAACCCCCCACGGAATGGGACAGGGAACCAAGTGACACAGCCTGGTGGAAAGTGGTGCACCACGTCGTCCTCCGGGGGCTCCACACACGTTCGTGCCGAAACTGATAGGGGTTGGTGTGCAGTGAGTAAATAAATTTATGAAGTCACCGCGCACGCCACGCACAGGACGGTCGTACGCTTTCCTTCTTTGGTTGTAAAGGGGGCAGAGAGCGCGGAAAGAACGCTGCACTACAAGCGCAAACAGAACCGTCGCTGGTGAGCGCTCGTGCAGATGAAATATGCAGCCAGTGGAGAGAAGAAGGTCACACGTGCCGCTGGTTGGTGCGCATACTGCTACCAGCGCCAGTACGCGAGTCGAACGATAATTTCGTAAGCGAAGTTTTTTGTTGTTGTGTCAGGGGAACTCTACAAGGGATACACATGGATATACATGGATAAACATGGATATCGCTGCTCCCACCGGGAGAGCCCCCGTCCACGTCGAATGAGACGTGGACGAAACGAGTTTAAAGCTATCAAATGAAATTGGACCTCAGTACGACTATGGGGCATACTCGTGGAGTTACATGTCTAGCAAGTCCTGGATGTTGGAGTAGTTTCTACCGTCTATCTCGGAGAAGCTGAGATAAGAATAGGAATGCTACAGTATAATTAATGAACTGGTCGTTACAGACCATCATATAGTCTATTATTCAGTGAAAAAGTTAACGGTATATATAACGAAATCTTACTAAAACTCCAAAAAAACTCCAATGGTTTTTGTTTCTATAAGTATAAAAATGTTGATGAAAGTATTTAAGTACGTTTTAACGAAGAAGATTCCTTTCGCGTATATGCAGGTAGCAGTTCAAACGAGATCAAACCATAAAACTGTCCACTATTTATACGACTACGATATGGTGGCGCCCTCTATGACAAAAGATGATGAGCTCTGTATTGAAATTGGTGGCGCCCTCTATTGCGAACAGTGTACACTTATAAGTAGCTCGTGATGGTCGCTAGTAGCTGGTCAAGAACTTAGTTATACGTAGGTTTGTACAGCCCAGGAGAGAAATTTCACATCACATCAAAATATTGTTGTTGTTAATTGCAGATATATGTCAGTTAATGATTGGATTTATTTTTTGCTACTAAGACTTTTGGAGTGATCCTTGAAACAATCTGAAAAAACACTACTTATCGAGGATAATATCTTCTATCGTGGATTCCTATCGGCGGCGCATTAGCACTCCCGAAGTAATACGCCTGGGAAAGTGGGTTATGGTTCATGGAAAAGAAAACAACACCCATTAGCCATCGTTCGACGGGTTTCTCTGCTTCTTTACACTGATATCAAGCGGAACTGACGTCCAAAGTGTAGTCACATTAAGAAAATGTGTTACCCAGAAGTTAGACAGACGGCAATCAATCTCGCGAGGACACGTGATCCTTATGTTTTGGGCCCGCTCCACCACCCACCAAGAAAGGAAGTTAAAAGGCGATTTCCGTAGCCTACAAGCTACGCTTTCTTTTGGCGCTTCTCTCTCAGGAGCTCCTGTGTGTAGAAATACATCGAAACGCATGTTTGCGTCGAACTTTTTCCCCGAAAATGGGCCTGCGATTTTGAATGTGGATCCCACCCGGAGAAACAGAGCCAGCGGGGCGGCTTCTTGGCCCTGAACGAAAATTCCGATTATCTCGCTTTCCGCTTTACGAGGATTGATGGTGAGGATTGTAACGACGCAGTGGTTATGCATTATTGATTTTATCATCTCCCCGAGTTCGACCGAAACTAGGAAGGCGAAAGAATGTCGCCGAAAGAAACTGAGACATCACTTTCCGGGCGTTCGTTTCCTGTTTTAAGGCCCAAACGACACACGCCCGTCAGTAAAGCCGGAGCTCACGAACATACACCCAGCAAACGTAAATTCGTTCCGTAAAGTACGGGTAAAGTGTAGAAGTTCCATTTGCCCGTTTCACTCTCGCCGTATGTTCCGTATGTCCAACATTCCAATATATGCCAAGAAATAAAACCAACAAAAAAAGTTCAACAGTTGATGAACTCATTTGATTGGTTTAAAAGGAAATAGCATTGAACAAATTTCTTTTACAAAAAACTAACAGAAATCGCAAAAAAGAAAACAACGTTATCTTTGGAAAATTGATGGTCGTTTCCATGTGGACTGTGTATCGAACATACAACTTTCTCGGGGCGATTCGCTCGGAAGCAGCATGTTAGGTGCCCATCAATAATTCAGCCCGATGGAGTCTTTCCGATACTTCACCGTGGGACACCAACGGTGAGGGGTAAAAGCAATTTTAGGAACCTCAAGGCAAGGATCTAGCCAGAGAAAAGGTAGCATTACTTGCGAATGCACTACTTTTATTTGGTTGGGAACGTGGTGAAAAGACGTAACTAAAAGCTTGGTTGGTTGGGTGGCTCCAACTCCGATTGGAACTAGAGCGAAGGCGCTCCAGGATGTGAACGTAATTCTGTGAAAAAGGGGTTTTCTTTGGAATCCAATGAGGTAGAGCTAGCCTTTCAAGTTGTTACTTTCTTTATTTTTATTCGTTGTAAAATTGCTATAATTCCCTATTAGGAAGGTTCGCCCATTACATGTAGTTCAGTACTTGATTCATTATATTACAAACAGGTTGCAGGACTTAACATTCTATACATCAACAAACGGCACAAGGTATTCGCTCTTATTTGACCAACACCGACATCAACAACGCGGAACGTAGAAGACAACGATTCGTACAGAAAAGAGATTTGACAGATCACGCACTGGTACAGCCCACTCAGACATTTAGAAGCTTCATGTCCCACACAAGTAACCGCTAGACCCAAACCCCCCTTTAAAAAGCACATTTAGAAGAGACGACGGTGATAGCGTTTCCAACAGCGCGGCATGTATGTCCAAAATGGCGGATGAGTTATTCGAAGGAACAGAACAAAATGACGAACAGATCACTTACCCGGCTGGTGGACGAGCGGATCGATTTGTTGCCGGCCGAGTTGCTGTGCGAGTGCGGTTTCGGTTCCATCTGGGCGGCAGACGGCACCGGGGCGCCACTGTTGGTGATGTGATCGGCCGGCAGCGACTCCGGCACCGTCTGCAGGGTGGTTCTCATCGTGGCCGACATCGTCGCCGTCGTCGTCGTCGTGTTTGCTGCTGCTGCTGCTTACCCCGCCGCCTCGATATGGGTCTCCTTCGAACAGTGCACTAACCGATCGTTTCGCGCCCTTGGGATGGACACACAGAAACACACCAAGCCTCTGTGGGTTTTCTTCCCTGCTTCACTGGACTGCTTCACCAACTTCTCACTTTCTCAAGCCGCCTGGAGCCGAACTCTCCTCTCTACGATCGGTGGTTTTATTTTGGTTGCTTCCGGATGCACTTTTCACAGATGCACAGGTGCATCTCACACAGGAACTAGCACGCACAGACAGACACACACCTGATACACTCTCTTCTATTGCTTCGGCACACACGACGCACACACGGCAACGCACTTCTCACTGCATTCCCCGCGAGAAAGCGCCCGTGAGGGGTTGAGGATGAGGAGAACACACACGACACACGGTGGGGAATCCTTTTCGCAAGGGAGCAGCAATATCCCTCACCAATTTCTACTACCGCACTTGCCTGCTGCTACTACTACTACTCTTCCACTACTACCACCTGCCACCTGTCACTTGACGTTTTCGTGCCCCTACAAACAGCGGCTCCGGCAGCCGGAAGATCGGATACAGAAACGGGCCTCAGCGACGGTGCGGTCGCTGCTGCTGCTGCTGCTGGCAGGCTGGGTTGGTGGTGGTGATGGCGGTCGTGGTGGCGATTTTCTGCTTCCTTGACTGCAGCATCAAATCGTTTTCCATTCTCACCGGACACTCACATACACACGCGCGTGCGTAGCTTGGAACCGCGGCTCCGTTTCCCTGCTCTCTTGCTGGATCTTCAGCGCGGGTACCGCATGTGATTCACTTTCCTTCACGGGGTTCACACACACACACACACGCGTGCGATGTTCACACCATCTTCACGGGTACCGAAAATGGAAGGAAAATAAAACGTTATTAGATAAAGTATATCGTACACAAAGGGGTTCAAGAAGGCCTCTATGATAAGCTGTCCATCTCTTTCCAACCGTACTTAAACTGTCGAACTGAATTGTAGGCTTGCTACTGTCATATAAGCCAACGCGTGTTCAAATAAGACGTCGGATGTTCACAGCTTCACTAACGATTGAAAGGAGTTTATATGCCAAAACACGTTTTAATCGATTAAAAATCCTTTCAACGGACGCGGAAGATGCAACGAAATAACAGGACGAATAGTAGACAATCACGGATAACCGTATCGTCACTATTTCTTTACTTTCGAATGTGAGTGTCTCTGATCCGGCGTCACAGAGCCATCTAGTAAGCGCCCTATGCTTCAACCGTCTCCGAATGGGGATCAAATGCCGAGCCAACGATATGAGCAGATAATATCCAATAAATCCATAACCGAGAGGGACACACGCAAGCATAACAACACCTGTTCGCAGTCACACAAGAATCAAATCCCCTCTTAAACGCGCAGTAGTAGAATCGGATTTATCGGGTTTTTTTTGTGTGTGTTTTCGCCCGACAATTGTCACGGAACAACGAATGGTAGAGCTTTCGATCGATTATACTGAGCACGAAGAAGCAACGGACCAAGCCCTCTCTAGGTTATAAAATCGATTACGGACAAGCGTGTCCTGCCGGTGGGGCCCTAAATACACAATTATGGACCGGGGGGGGTTTGTGGTCCCTTTTGTTCTCTACCACTGGACAGTGGGAAAGGAAAACGCATCCTTCTATCCTAGATCGCACACCGAGGACCGGCTTCAATCGAGAAGTACGAAAACTCCCGCTTTCTCGCTCGTTCTTCACACTGGGTACACGGGATGTTACTGATACGGTCGTGTCGTCACATTCGTTCGGCTCGCTGTGTGTAAACGGACGCCGCCCTCTGTTCAACCGTTCATCCTTTCGGGGGCTCGGATGTGACGCACGTGGCGCACACGCTTGCGAAATGTCGATTATGCCTGGGGCGTGTGTGTTTGTGTCCGAACTTCAGCAGAACGTGATACGGGTCTCTCTCCACTCATGCTAGCGTCCTTCTCAAATCGTTCGTTCTGCATCCTGGGGCCTGCTTGCAATTAAAAAGGATTTTCCAAACGACAACGATGATGATGACGCACGCTCCAGCCAGGCCCCGTGTATAGTCAGTTTTGATGTCTGGTGTCCGGGCGAAAATTCTGTGGAGGAAGAATGTGAAGAAAACGAAACGGAATTAGTATCGGAAAGGTCAATGTTGCGCAAATGGCGTGGTTAGCAGTAGATTAGTAAGCGAACAAAAAAAAAACAGTAATGTTGGATGAAGGTCGACTTTTTATCCATGGACAGACGGTTGTAGAGATGGGCGTAATAATTTCAAGTCAGTTTAAGGGTCTAGTATAACATAACGCACAACGAAGAGGGCACACACACACACACTCTATAATGCGTCTCTTCGCAAGAAACTGCGCAGAAAGACATTCGCAATATCACAACATCCAAGTCGCCCCAAAGATCCATCGAAGCCCAACGATCTATATTAACACATAGCAGAAGAACGGGGCTATCTCTCGCTCCTCATCCAGTTGAGGTATCGATTTCGTACACCGTTTGATTATCGAACCGAGACTTGATTAGCACGCACTCTTCCGGCGAGACAACTGTGAGGTTCCTGTCAGTTGTTTACCTCAAAACCATCACTTTGGACTGCTCCACGAGCCACGGCTCAAAGGCCACCTGTCCCTAGCTAACCCGACCGCGTCGCACGCGTGTTCATTAACGCCACCGATAAACGTGTAGATGTCTTCGTGGGACGCTGCTGCTAACTTGTACGCACCCGACTTTCACTGACAACTCTCTTCCGCGTGGTCGACATTTTGACGCTAATTGACGTGAAAAGCCAGCTCGAAAACTCGGTACACAGTGCGCCACCGTCCGGATGGTTCTGCTCAACCACCCAGGAGAAGGCCAGATCAATATTGGGATTGCTCAATCAAGCGTCATCTAGGGTTCCACTTCAAAAGCGTTGCAAAAGCTCTTCCTTCGGTGGGGATTTGTGGACGGGAACCGCACGCAATGTGGTGCGCGCGAGGGTGAACTACACAGCAGTAGGCACACCACGAAGAACGCCTCCAGATTCCTGGAAGTGCCACAATCGGTAAAATCGCACACAGAACGAACGCCGTAAGGGACGAATGTGTATGAAATTAAGGTTATTCTTTCGATCCTAAAAATATAACATGCACGCACACACACGCTTCTGTGGTAACAGCTTTTACCTTCAAAAACAACTTGACGCTCATAAGAATGCATATGGAAGCCACGCTTGAGGAGACGGACACCGAACGGGTAGGGAGGAGCCATGTTTGTAGGAAAAATTTACGCTTCCGAGAGCCTTGATTACTCGAGCGTATCTTCTGTGCTGACTGCGGACGACGAAGGACCGGAAACGCACACACACACACACGCGCGCGCGAGAGTCTCTGTGTGGGTTTCGTGTGTCGATTTGGCGGTGCCGTTTTTCGTTTTCTATATATCCTTTGCCACCGTCAAGGCCACACAAACGTGTTTTAAGTCAATTTACCACCGCTGCATGACTCACAGCGGATACGAAATGTAGTGGGAAGCGGAATAAAAGTCACCGTAAAGGCGTCTTCGCGTAGCTTCAAGGAAGTGTTTATTGAGCGTTCAAGTTCGGTTGGGTTCTGATGAAAATTTCACGTGCGAACAGGATGCATACGCTTATAGAACTTGTAAAAGAGGTTTCATGGAATAAGGAACAAGCGCACAGCTCAAGCACGTCTAGAAACGCTTCAACTTACTTCAAAGCGTTCTCCAACAGATGGCGCCAAGCGTCCTTTAATAGAGACACGCTGAAAACGTCAGATGCCAAGTGTATAACTAGGAAGATGCGTAGATAGTGCATATCTCATGCGAATTATATCAAATTTTCCACACTTTTCTTCATTTCATCTGAATTAATGGCATCTCTGGAACCGCTTCGGAAGCAGTGAACGCAGTCAGTTCGCTGCAAACACTTCCAACGATCTTCCGGACAGCACACACACACACACACAACAGCAGCAAGACAAAGGGGCACCAGAAAGGGGAGTAAAACAGTGGCAGGTGTAACACGATACCGCGATGTGCTGACGTTTGCGCTGCTTTGCGCTACCGATAATCGGGGCTCTCGGCGGGAACGGGGTGCCAACACCATACGAATAGGGGTTTGGTGGCTGCCGGAGGGAGCGGTTGGCCAGTTGGCACCCAGGCAAGTGTGACCGCGTTTCAGTGTCAACGGAGCGCCCTCTGTGTTGGAGGGTTTGATGCGTGTCTTTTTTAAATGCTCTTCCTATCTCTCTCTCTTTGCAGGCGCTCCAACAGCAGCTGGAAGTTGTGTCAAGCGTAACGCTTTGTAACGCTACTCCTCTACTAACGCTAGATAGAGGAGAGAAAAAAAAAACCGAATGTGAGGCACTTACAGATGAGAATGCAACTGAACCGGGGCCTGAATCGAATCGAGGCCGTCTCATTTCAGTGATCACACGCAGCACCCCTCATCGGAGCTTCTTCCTACCGGGCTAGCGCTATTCTCGCCCCACAACCGACCCCACCTCGTCCTCACGCCGTGCCCCGCACTTGTGCTCGACGAGGTAAGTATTTTTCGAGTAGCAGGATTACAACGTGGCTGCCTATATGCGCTACCAAGAGGCAGCCAAGAGCCTCCTCCACCGGTGTGTGTGCGCTGTAAGTAAACTGATTGGATTACCGAGCTGGCTGCTGCTCACAAGTACGGCAACGTGCGCTCTCTTCGACAAGCCTTTCATATGCCCGGATAGGGTGGTTGCCGGATTAGTAGACAACCCTGGACGACCGCCTGGAAACGACAGATAATCCAACTCCCCCTCGCTTTCTCTGTCTCGCTCTCATCACTGGCGAGCGGGGGAGGTTGACAAAAGCTCGCTCCTTCACTGCGCTGGGACGACGCGTTCCGCGGGCAGAGTAATTGCATGAAAGTTCTATTAGATATAACCCACCACCCCGTGGGGCCCCGTGCCGATCGAATGTCGATTGATTTTCCCCGGCAACGCGACGGTGTGTTTGCTTTCGGGTGGGGCCGTCTACACGGTTCGCTGCCCCGGTGTATGTGTAATCGAACGAACGACGGCGAGGTGAGCCAAAGTTTTCGAAGTAATTAATAATTCACCAGGATCACCGGAACGGCGGTGCGGCCAATCGATTCCGCCGGCAAGCACACGTGAACCGCTCCGACTTCCGAAAGTCGCAAAAGCTGCGGTGGCGGCAGCAGAAGGGAAAAATCATATCAGGAAACCGGTCGGTGATTGATTTATGATTGAAACGGACACCTTGTCGCCTTTGAAGCTAACCAAAAAACTGCCCACACTCGTTTATATTGAGTCGGATGAAGCGTTTATTAAACGGCGGTGAGATACACTGTCAGATTTTTGCGAGCAACACTTACGAAGGATTGATTAAACTGTGACGTAAAAATACTTTGTTCAGCTCAGTTCATTCCATGAAGAAATTGAAGTGTTTTCATGGCCTATTCATCGGCAATTCAAGTTTGAAATGGAATGTATGACCCAGCAATTAGCAGCGCATCTGGCATCTGTCAAAATCTTACCTTGTGGTTCTAACACCCGAGAGCCATTGTTTTGACAGATCGCCAAGAAAAACAAACGGATCAGGTTAACTGTTACTGTTTCCTGTTGGTTTTGTAATTTCAACAGTTTGGTTTGTAAAATTGATAACAACAATCCCTTTTCTGTTGTTAATCATTTATCTTACCCTAGCTATTAAATATTGGATGAAGCATTCGTAACGCCATTAAAGGTATCACAAATCTACGATTGAAGCACGAAAACGCTCTGTATCACCAACGTCCAAACCCTCTACACAGATTTAACGTGTGGGTTGTCCCCTTAAACTCAACAGCAGAAGTAAAAAAACAACAACAATAACAACTCTGTCGAAAGTGCGAATGGGAAATGCTGCAGAAACACGTTTTCCAGCTATGAGACGCGTTGGACGCATATCGTCCAACTTGACAGCTTTGACTTCCAAGTCTGAAGACTGAACAGGCTAATTAACGGCCGCCACGATGATGCCCTCCCGCCATGTCCGGATTGTGTCCGGACACCGTATCACCGTGCAGTCGGAAAATGCAACGTGGCGCACACGTGCTTCGGCCATTGTGTTCGGCTTACTCCGATGTCCGTAAAACGGGGATTTTAAAAAGCGACTGCAACGTTCTGCAGCGAACGAAAGTATGACTCGTTCGCTCGTTTCCACGTCCGTCAGGGGCTGAGAGTGGCCACCACCGCGCCTGACATCGGCCTTCATATGTGTTCCAGACTGCACGACGGCTGTTGTGATTGTGAACGCGTAGAGAGAGGAGCCAAAGATTGGGCAAGCAGGCAGAAAAAAAAACGAAAGAGGGTCCTCTCCCACCGAACTGGAATTGGATTTAAAGCCGAAGTTCGTTGCGACTCCGCGGCGAGTGGATGTGGATGAGTCAGCATTCGCAATCTGTCGCGGTCGAGAGCGCCGTATCGCCCGTTGGGTTTCGGATTTTTCACTACTTCTTATTCCGTCTAAGACTCGTCCGTCGTCAAATCATCAAACCATCTCTCCCTCCTTCCTCGGGGGAGAAATTGACAGTCGGGTGCCGCGCGCGTTCGACGATCCCGGAGACTCCATCGCCGTATGACAGCGTTTTGATGGATTGATGTCTACACGACTTCCTCCGTTTGGGATTTGTGGGGTGGACTGTTGCCGTACAACCCCTCCATGGGTTCGCGTCACACAGACGGTGATGGAGTTTGTGATTAGTTCAGTGAACTTCTTTTTGCCGAACGTGTTCCATTGACCCGGCGAAGTGGACTGCGAAGTAGGGGCGAGAGTGTCCGTAGATCTCCAACTCCACTTCGAACGGGAGAAGATCTAAACATCTGCAGAGGAAGATTTTTTTCCGGTGCTCGGTTAGATTCTACTCGGTGTGCCAAACTCGAGAAGCAGTTGAATTGGCAATGTGAAAAACACAATGTGCCAGTAGCAGGCAGGCATGCGGAGGGTGGCGGCGCGCAGAGATTCACATGCTTCCGATTTATCCGCAATGGCGTTGGAGAGAAAGACGCCATTAAAGACAAGCGCGAAGGAGGAAGCGCAATATCAGTTGAGTGTCTCTCTCTTCTTGGATGAAGAAATCGGAGCGAGTTTTTTCCTTCCTCCACTGTGAGTTCTTGTGGGAGAAACAAACATTCGTTTTTTTTTGTCACCGTCTCGATAAATATGCGGTGATTTCTTCAAGGACACAGCGGAAGAAACATGTCAGCAATTGGCATTAAACTAGCCTTTTTTCCTGTCTAGCCTAGTGCCACGAGCTATTCGGGAGGGGAAATTTTAATTAGTGAAATTCGCCCTTCACTCACCGTTTCCACTACCCCCATCGAGTGGCATACAGAATTTATGGGGTCACTCCAACGACGACCGATGGCCGTGAGCTGCTGCTGCCGCTGCCAGTCGTGTCAGAATGCCTCGAGCTAGTTTTGCAGCTTTGCGGCATTCCACGCCCGGTTTTATGTGAGCCAAACCGCACAACAAAATAGTCGCCGCCAAGTCACGACCACATCATCGACGACGGTGGAGCCAAATACAACAGTCTTTAACAACAAAAAACACACACGCTAGACACATGCGATGTTCACTAAAGGGAGGGGTCCACACATACACACCCGGCAGATAAGAATGAGTTCGGTATAGAATAAAACAAGACAGCAACAAAACAAAGCATTCCGGTCGTGCTAGGGCGCTAATTAACTATGGAACATAATCGTTTAGCACATTTTTCGCAACACAATGCGCGATTAATCGCCGCGCTACGTATCACACAAACGTCAACCTATTAACCCATTGACCTCCGGTGTGGTTTAGAACCGGTTTGCGCTGCGGTTCGGTTTGATTTCCTCCAATTCCGCGCAACGTTCAAGCGTGCAACCACAGTGTTATAGGGGGCAGCACCACATGGTTGCAAGCAATGTGACTAATTTGTATGACGTTGCTTCCTTCGAGGGGAATTCTTCATACAGGTTCTGGAATTTACAACGATCGCATTCCATTTTGGAGCGGTCGGATCGGTAGCAGATGCCAAGCGGTGCTGTTCTGTTTCGGCTATATTTTGCCACACCTCTGTTTGCGTACTCAACATACTCCACCGTTGCTTGAATGGTTGGCACATGTTCATGAATAGGAACGTAATTTGCAAAATCGTACGTTCCTATTGACGGGCGGAATTCAGTGTTAAGATGAAAGATCTCTTACATATTTTTAAGAACATAGATGTTGCGGCAAGAAACACTAGTCGATCCTGATTCGTATAATTAACTTTTTGTGATAACCTAGTTAATCCTAGTAAGATCCTTTATGTTGTTCATATATTCCTAGTTTTTGTCCAGTTCCTAGTTCTGTTCCAAGTTTTAGACCTGGTCTTGTACCTAGTGCTGGTTTTAGTTGTGGTTCTTATCCTGATTCTAGTCCTTTTCTTAGTCCTGTTCCTAGTTATGGTCCTATTCATGTTCCTATTCATGTTTCTAGTCTTGTTCCTAATCCTAGCGATGTTCCTAGACTAGTTCCTAATTCTGTTCGCGATGTTCCTAATCTTGTTCTTAATCCTAATTTTAGATCTGGTTCTAGCGCTGGTCCTAGTTCTGACCCTAGACTTAATTCTAGTTTTGGTATTGGTCTTAGTTCTAGTCTTGGTCCTAGTCTTACTTCTAGGCTTGATCCTAGTCTTAGTTATAGGCTTGATCCTAGTCTTAGTTTTATTGCTGCTTCTAATCCTGGTCCTAATTCTTGGCCCCGGAATATTTGAAACATATTCTCCACGAACACGATATATTAAAAGATATAAAGATCCTCCAAGTAACAGAAAACCTACCAAAGATAACTCGCATAAAACCGAAGACCTTGAAAGAAAAGGACGAACTGGCACTTGCAAAACTCTTACCGGCGTACAATTCCGACATTGGCATTGCGCGCTCCACTTGCGAAACCAGAAGTTTATGGCATCGAAAGCCATAAAACAATTTCAACGAACGAAGCACGACGGCATCCCCCGAACGAGGGCACCTCAACGGTTTTCATCGGTGAGGCACGGAATAAACGATTTACTGCCGCGGTTGGTCGGCCGAGTGCCGGACCATCCGCCAGTCATTCGGGCGAAAATGAAGCAACGCGTGAAACCATTAAGATGTCCGGAGCCACCCTCACACCGGAATATCATTGCCACTGACCCATCTTGGCACCAGCAGATGGGCCAGAGATGAAGGAAGCGATGTGCTGCTGCATGTTACCGTACACGGCAGAAACAACAGCAACAAAACAAAAGCCTTCCCGTTTATACCGTAGTACCTGACCCGTGCCGCATCAGCACACGCTCAGGAGAGGAGGTTCGCGAAAGCTTATCCGATTTTGGTTTTCTGTGTGTGTGTGTGCCACTGTTCCATTTTAATGTGTTTTTGTTTTCGCGACTCATCTCCGTCGTGCGCACCACTCGTGGAAGTGCAAAATGGAACGGAAGTGGATCCGTTAGTTGGACGAACAAGGGGAAAAAAGACACGCTACTGATAGCTCCGGGGGGGGCCGTCTCTGCTGATGTGGGAGTGCTTGCAGTGAGGAAGGTCACGGCATTGCAATATCAACGGTCAGTCAAGTGTACTTTCCCGCAAGTTCCCGAGCCCAACAACGGGAACGTTGGGAAGCAGCAATTGGGATCCACCTCCAGAAATGAAGACGTGTCTTGTTTTAAATTACTACCGGATAATCTCCACGGCATGAT
The DNA here is from genome assembly GCA_000349145.1 of Anopheles dirus. NCBI lineage: Eukaryota > Metazoa > Arthropoda > Insecta > Diptera > Culicidae > Anopheles > Anopheles dirus. The sequence goes on from KB673534.1 coordinate 5,775,717, forward strand.
TGTACTAGATGAACAGGAAGTCTTTGTGTGTACAGTGTCTTCCATTTTCCTGCACCTAACAAGACTTCGAACGCCCTCTCTAGGACCAGCACCAGCAGCAAATGGTCTAACCCAGAAATGGTCTAACTCCTCTTCAAGGTCACGATATTCTCGTTCGTTCCAAGCGACGCAAAGACAGTCTTTGTCCCTCATCTCCCGCACTGGAGTAGATAAGTTCCGTAAAAAGACGCCAGCGGCGCCAACACACCAACCATGACCAATTTCAAGACGCCCATCTTTGGACGCTTTCGATCAAATCCCACGCGGACTTGTGGACGACATATAGACACGCCTTTCGCCCCAACCGAGGTTGGATTTTAAACTAAAAAAAAGTCATTTTATAGCACCGCGACCTGTTGTGTGCGTGCCTGGCCTGTTCTTTTCGTGAACCAACCAATTTTACGGCCTCCAACTCCAAGCAACATCTCCCGAAGTCAATATCTCTCCCCTTTCCGTGGCCATCTTTTAAAAGGTAGAAATGTTGCGCCCACAACCGCGGCGTGTCCAGCAACCCACGGTGCTGGGAAAGAAAGGCCCGGAAGGTCATTTCCGTTGGGGCATCGATACATCTTCCCAACTGGCAGGCCAGCGCAACAAAAAGGGGCAAACTTTCGGCCCAAAATCTCAAGCCATGTCAAGAGACGTCTCTAGCAAAAACAAAAAGTAAGACACGACTTGCTCAGCCCGCCGACCCGGATAATGGAATGCAAATTCGTATTCAAATTTCGTTGCTATATCCCTCCTCCCGACTCGCGTTCTCGCGCGAACTCGATCGATTCTCGATGGCGCTAGCGGAATGAATAAGTTGTAGACGTCAGAACGCTATAGCACCAGGTCAAGTACCTGGCGCGGTGGAGAGCAGCATTCAAGAATAGAAATTTTGCTTTCTTCACTACCCTGAACTGATGAGGTTGGCTGGTGAGCGAGAACCAGAGCAGCGGTTCATCGATTCGTGTAAACACCAAGTCGAAAAAGCTCGAACTTTGTCATTAGTACACCTCCCCCAAACTAATGAGCCACCGCGAGTGGAACAAGCAGTCCGATAAGACCGTGTCCTCGACGACCTACATCCTCGATAGCCAGAAGGTGAAAAGAAAGTTATCGCTGTTTTAGGTGATATCTTTCCAAAACAAGCGATGATCCTAGGTATTACAACTTGGAGGAGCACGTAGCACATGAATTAGTTATCATTGGGTCTTAATGGATCTTAAACTTTTCAATCAAAGATAGCATCAAAATAGCTTTATGAGAAGCAAAATATTGCGTTAATGAAGAGATATCATTTCCAAACTACATGCTAATCGATCACAGGCTATTGAAGTTAGTTTTGTAGAACTAAAAACGTCGATAAAAACGATCGTAAAAAACCGAATGCGTTAGACGGCAGGAAACGTCGCAAACATCAGCGGTGACGCGACCCATTAGAACCTGTTTCTGTCGGCTTCGGGCCTCCATCCACTTTTCCGTCAGTCAACCAACTTCCGGCTCTCGGCTCGGTAGGTCCCCAACCAGGTCCCCAACAGAAGTGGCCGCTTTTCTCCGTCGTTTTCGAAATCGATTTTTTTGCACTGCCCCGACAGCGACCTATAATAAATAGTGCCAACAGCAACAGCCTTTTTTATCAATTTACACAACCACTTACGACCGCGGTGAACCGCGTCACGTCGTCGTAGACCCGGTCGTGTTTGAAGAGAGATTAGTTAAGCTGGTGCGGTGCTGTATGTGTTACTCTTTTTTTTGCACAGCATCTTCCTTCCGCAATGGCGGCGGGCATTGCAATTTTATTCCGTTTTCCGTTCGTTGATTTGGGCCACGGACGGAGTTTCCCCATTCGCCTCACGCGCCATGGTTGCCATGGCCAGCGGGGTAAGGAAATGCACTTTTACCCGGAATGGGAGAGATGCACTGGAGAGACGCCAGCCATGCAGCAATACATTCGCAACAGCGTCCGTCCATCTCTTTTGCTAAGATCAGCTCTGGAAAAACTAGACTGATAGGTACAGTATCGACTCTAGGAGAGCGAGAGAGATAGAGAAAGAGTGAGAAGATGCTGTAGGCTGCGGTGCTCGGTATGCGAAGTGCCTCGCATCTTTCGCTTCTCGCACGACCTCACCTAACGGCATGTGCGGTGTGTGTATGTGAGTATTTCTCTGGAGGCACTACCGTCTCATCCCGTCTCGTGCTTCGCTTAAGCGATTTCCACATTCGCCTTTGATGTGTTTTGCTGCGTTAATGGACACCAAGCGCCACACCATTTCCCTGTATTCCTGTCCTCCTCACTCGGGTTGTTGCTGCAGGGTTCCGAACTTTCTTCGCTAATGCACGCAAAACTGGCCCCCTCTTTCTTCGCTGGCAAAGGAATATTTCCAATGCCTTACGTGGTTAAAAACCAAAAAAATGAAGCACAACTTCTAACCACTACTCGCTTTTCTGAGCTCCAAACACCAGGCGCTAACTGTTGTGCAGAATATTAAAATGCAGGGTTTGCCTCTTTGTTCTGGCTATATATTGTAATGAACTTGGCAATACCGGCCATGAAAAAAACATTAGGACAATTTTTCCGATTGTAAAAAGACTTTCAAACCCCTTACTTGGTCAGTGTCAATCAGAAGTTTCTAGGATATATTTCTCTCTATAGTAAACAATCATTATATTTGAGAAAAACATACGTCTCTCTAGACTTTATACAGTAACTCCCCGAGATACGCGGTTAATGCGTTCCGACGGAATCAGCGTATCTCGAATTTCAGCGAAAGTCGAATTGCATATGACATGTCGTTTATACTTCATGTTAAGGGATCTAGTATATAGTTTTTGGTTCCAAATGACATTCTTCTTCGTTTTCCTCTTTATTTATGTCGTTGCATATTCAAATCAATTTTTAAAATTACACATTTTTTGAGAGGGTCATACTTTTTGCGAATAGCTTTCATTTTTTGTTGCCCAAAAATGTAAAGCACTGCGAAAAAACGGAACAGAATTGAAACAGAATGAAATGGTTCGTCGTAATTTTGCTTCTTTCTGACATCTCTTCGTGTTGCATTTGACAGTTGTCACCAGACGAACTCAAACCGATATGATAAACCATTGTTCTGTCAAATTTGAAAATCCGCGTATCTCGGGGAGTCACTGTATTACAAAACGAAATACATAAAAAACGCAAACTAAAATGATCAGAAGAACAAATGGAAATTAATTACATTTTCAAGAGAAGATTAGTACGGAATATGTTTTTCTGTCACATTGATTGTCATTTTGATAATTGATTCATTTTAGATGACAATTAACCAGTGACTCTATGCTGTAGTGATCTATGCCTATGCATGCTATGCCCACTAACACATAGCTGAAATGGCAGGCCCATACCTAGTTGAGGTATATTATACCTATGATACCTGTGATACCTAGTTATGTGTGATATTATTAATACAATCAATCAGTATCATAATCAGCGTATTTGTTGTATCGGTTATACCAAATATAACTGATATATCTTTTCCGAAACACGGCCAGTTTGTTCTTTGGGTACGACCCAAGAGAGCGTGCATTTTCCGCTGTCTTCTACATTCCGCTTCTATATTATCCGGCTGTCACTCCGTTTACACTCCTAGGTTAAGGAGCTAACCACAAAAACCCTTTTCTAGCAATCACGTGTTGGAAACCACCCGGTATAAGGCGACCCAACAACCCTGCATTTTGAAGCTAATCAGCGTCCAAACGCGCGTGCACTCGATCAGGACGACTAACTTAAACGTTCCCCCAACACCGCCGGCCGGTGTGTGTGTGTGTGTGTGTGTGTGTGTGTGTGTGTGTGTGTGTGTGTGTGTGTGTGTGTAATGATGTAAAAAGAGCCGTCCCGTGTGTAGTTATCCAAAGCTAGAGCCTACTACTATGTGTGAAAGTGAAATTTTCCACCGGCCAGGCGCGAACACGCGGGTGAAAGTTTTTCCCCGGGCTGATTAGAGCGTTGTCCGAAACAGGTCTCGTCGCTGCGGCTCTCGTTGGGCGTGTTACAGGCTTTCGAGTTCTTCCCACAGAAGCGGAGCGCGTACACATTATACAATGTAGCGAGAGATCACAGCAGTTACGCAAAGAAGCGGGATGGATGGGGCAAAAAAAACAGATTTATATGATGCTCGTGCTCCACTGGATTCATTGTCCGGAAGAGGATGACCACAATTCATCTCAATTCTGACAAATCGTCTCATAATTCTCTCCAAAAAACGACCATTAATGAGCCATTAAAATGTGGCACAAGTGCAGAAGCGTTTCTGCTACACCTGAGACGACCCGCGATCGCAGACATCGCATTGCGTAGCGTCCCGCTTGCGCGGGGTCTTATCCAACGTCACTAGACACAGACGTGTGGGGGTTCGATGGTTTCGTCCGTGCACACACTACCGTGCACACGAAACAGCGCGATAGTGCTAGACATACAACCAACGTCCAGAACGTGGGTTTGCGTCCCAAAGACCCACCCGCCCATGTTCGAGTTTGTGTTGGTGGGTTGCCCAGACAGACCCCGACGGCAGCTTGTATATATATCGCACCGCCAACGTACAACAACTGTTCACAGCGGCAGACTCGTAACCGGACAACTGTACATCACACACTACTGTGGCGTGCGTTGCGTCGGCGCGCCCCAACCTGTGGGGTCCGAAATTTTGGCCAAGTTTGGTAAAAACTGCCTTGCGTCAGGTGTGTGTCTGTGTGCAGGGTAGATGGGGCATGCAAAAAAGAAACGAATCGAAGCAAAAGCATAGCAAAACCGAACTGGAAACCGTTTCGTTAATGGAGTTCTGCTCTCCGCACCATCACCATCATGCCTTGGAAACTTGAAAATCTACTCGTCCACATCCCTCTCTCACTCTCTCTCTGCTTTCAGACGCGACGTAAGACGCACTTCCATTACGCGATCTGAACACAGGCTTGCGCAAGTGAAGCATCTCCAGAAGGTGAGTAGAAGAGGCAAAAAACGGCACACACAACACGCAAATGTTGCATCGTTTTGTGGCTGACCGCAAACGCAGCATCGCAGGGCTCCGCGGGCATGGCTTCCCGCTCCTTGCGCCCGGCACAACACACTCGCTGCCGATGTTCTACTAGGACAATCGGGCAAGCTTCTACAAACTCCACCACCGGTCCCCCTCACTCTTAGTAGGAATATAAATCAACTTTTCCTTTTTGCAGCTGTCGCATCTATTTTTAAAGCGTCACCAGGCTTCGTGGTTACGCGATCGGATGAGATTTGCTCGAACCTGTTGCGTGTGCAGTGGTTGAAACGGTGGTTAAACGATGGGAACGCGCACGATGCGTTGAAATGAATCGATCGAAGTTTGGCACGAACTATAGCTTTGACGCACAGTTGATCGACTCTAAACCAAGGAAGATTTCTACATTTGACGTCTAGCCGTCTTTCAATTGCAAGTAATTGGTTTGCTGTGTAGCTTCTTCTTTTTCTTCTTTTTCTTCATCTTTTAGTAGATACTATCCTGCATTAAATCCGCATTGTCAGAGACTAACGAGAATTTTTAAGTTGATGTTTATTTTTGTCCTTTTGTTTGTTTTCTGCTACTGTCACAACGTTTATGTGACTACCTAGAACTCTATGTCATTTGTGGTTTGATAGGAGGTTTAAGGGAGAACGTTTGTTTGTTTTCTAGTTCAATTTATGATCTTTTTTATGATTAAGATAATCTTTTTTGTGATGTATTTGTTTTAGATCATTTTATTGATTGTATGTGTATTATGTTTTTATATACTTTTTCTGTCTTTTTAACTCTTTTTATTTTTAATATTTATATTTGAGATTCTTATTTAAGTTTTTGCTAATTTAACCAAAGCTACACCTTTAACTGTATTCATTAGCTGTATATATTTTTTTTAAATATCGCTGCGTTTAGTTTGCTTTATTTGTTGAATGCATAAACGCTCTAAACATACAGGTTTATATTGTTAAAAAAAAGCTCAACTTAAAGATTTATAAAACTTCTTTTATTCAATATTCAGCAATGCATTGAAAATATCTAAACCGTACTATTATTTTTATGTACTTTGAAACCCTTAACAACTTTGTTCGAAAAGAGCTTTAAAACATCTGCTTCTTTTAAGTGAATATTGTTCTATTTGTATTTGCTATGCAATTGTTGGACCGAGCCTTCCGTATCTGCCTTCCGTTAATCAAATATACCATTTTTCTATGTCTGTGGTGGTATTAGGTATTAGGAAAGGAAGAGAAACGCTACCTTTCATTCTCGAGTATTCCGTCTAAACAATCGATAAAACTGCATCTAAAAACGAGCAGCCGCTGTGTTGTTTTATCTTATTTGATGTGTTTATTCTCACATTCCATGTTCTGTTCGTACTCTAAGCGCAGCTCAGCAAAAAAGTATGCTTTCGATTGCGCCCAAAATCCTTTGCGATCGTGTACTGTGAAGGGGAGGGTGGTTTTATTACAAAATTTAAGCGTCAGTTTTTTTTCTCGTTATGATTCACTCCCAATCTGCGTTAAATGGGTTTAATTTCGGTTTGTAATCGCACTCCCTCCCCGAAGGCAAACAAAATACAACCTACGAGAGTCAGGCCAGCCAGCCGGGACGCCCTCATGTAAGTCATAAATTATAAAACACACCTTTTTTCTGCCGAAACGTTATACGCAAAGAATGAAAAAACTGTTAGCAGAATGCGCCAACACCGTGGCGCGACAGAAACGCACGGAAAGAGAACCCTACTATCGCAATGAAATACGACGAACAACAAAAAAAAAAACGCGACCGTTGTTCTAAAGGGAATGCGCGCGTGCGATTCCATACGCGAGTGAGCATAAATCAAACCGCCGGTACCATAATTCCGCAATCCGCGATGAAAGCAGGGCGAGGAGAGAGTGGGAGGACAGCGCCATCGACTTTCGGTTCCATTCTGGGGCAATCGCCGTTCGGCGCCTTTTATGCTCGGTTCCTCCGGTTTTGGCCGTCGTGCCGGCCTTATGCTATTATGGCGGTATAGCTGCTAATTGGGCAAGAAGGAAACCCATTACCACCCACGCCGATGGTGGAGTAGTGTGCCCATCCTCACATGGAAGAGGAAGAAGAAGAATACATATCAGGAATTTATATTGTGATAGGCGGAAAATACTAATGTACGCTAAATTTTGGAAGTAATAGATAAAACAATTGAATTTAAAAAAATAACAGTCATTAGAAAGTTATATTCTAATGGAAGTGGTATAGAACAGTAGTTGATGTTGATTAGCTCCTTTCAACAGACAACCACAAACATCTTCTATTCAAGTATATTAATATTATTATTAAACAAGGCTTATATCAAACATATCGCATACATAATCAAATACTTCGACAGTTCAAACTTTCAATATTAAAAAAAAATCTGGTGGGACCTGCTTGAAGTTAAGCATTATGAACCAACCAATATCCACGTGCGGTGGGTGTGTTTTACAGTTTGATAATTGTTAAGAACAGATACAAGTTAAGCAAAAGCTTCCCATAAAGCTGTAAGATACGATTCTTCGAAGAAATATTTTGGTGGGACCAACCAAACGTTGAACACTATGAGCTGAAGAAAACAAATCAGCGTGAAATGTGATTGTTTTGTGTTTTACTAGCGCAATAATAAAACAAACACTATAAAACAGCTCTACAGACCACAATCTTTATGCATATCAAAGGTGGTACCAGTATTATGTTGAGTATTATGAGTTCCAAGAACACATTTAATAGGCAATAAACGAACAATGAAACCTCCTAAAGATAACAATCGAGGGATTGGGCTTTCTTTTGGAAACTTCTTGATAACGAATGTTGAGAGACTTGCGTCTCTCATGCATGCAATTTCTAAGCATTTTTTAGTACAATTTTTTAGTGACGTATGGCAGAACTTTTCAATCACACACTATAAACGCTTTTCAAACGAGCTGACAATAAAAAAGCATGTCCAGGATCGGGAGATGCATCCTAGCGAGACAAAACAATAAATTGAATACGAAGGGACTGTCAAAATGTGCATTCACGAGGGACTTTTCATCTCCAGGAGATACTATGGTTGTTCCACTGTACTTTCAAACAATATCACCATGGAAACTGATCCGAAAATTCATTTGCATGAAGTCTGTGGATATCATACACATCGTATAATACGATAGACGTATTCAACGCCCAAGCGTTCAATGTTGGTTGTTTGCAATATATTTCAAATTGTACAAATCATGAGCGTAAATAGGCAGAAAAAACACACACCCAATCCAAATGGGAACCCAATCAAAACCGCATTCGTGTCGATACAGCCAAACAACAAGAAATCAAATCCAAACCTACTGCAGGGGGCGCCCCAGCAGCAATAACACACATTGTAGCGTTTGATAACATTACGCGGTGCAGGTTTCTGGCTTCGAAAAAAGCAACAAGCATAAGGCATTGGATGCACTTTTTTCGTGCACCGCGAACGAAACGTGCGCTCGGGAGCTAAACAAGGGAGCCGCCGGGCGGCGCGCGTTTATTTATTTTCCAGCCCTGCTTAAACACACAAACAGTCGCAGTAGTGGAGGACACCCAACGGTAGCGCACTTTGTGCGAGATTACATGTGTCTGCGTTGTCCCCGTTGCTTTAAGTCGTTTGCTCTCCTCCTCATAATGGGACTCCGATTGTGAGGCGTTGCGGCAATCGACCATCGTCTTTTGCGCCTTCTGCTGCGTTAGTCTTCAAGAAGCGGTCTCAATTTACGCCGAATTCGGTAGTCTCCCGATGGGAGGCTTGTTTACCTTACATTAGTCGCGATTTTATCGCCCCAAACCGAATCGCAAACGGGCGAGACTGAAAACACGCTGCTTACGCAATTCCGACCCCACCGAGAAATTGTGCTTCTGCTCCACCACGACCACGACAACTTTCACATTCACCCGGGCTCCCCGGTAGTAGATAAACAAACACTCGGGGTACCGGTTATCGTAATTAATATTGAACACATAATTACGACGAAATGACTAGTAAAAGGGAGCAAACATTTCCATTTGAGGGGAGCAAAAACACGTGCGGTAAAATGAAAACGAACGCGGCGCGTGTGTCTCCATCGATTAAAACTCTGAAACCCCTTCTCTACAATGACCTACCCAAAAAAAAAACATAAAACCGTCCCCCTTATCGGAGAGAAGCCCTCCAAATTTTGTGTTGCTTCCACCAAACACCCAGCCCTTACTCTTATCCGGTTCTCCGGTGAGTTTTACTATCGTACATTGACCTTTGCCCCGCTTGTGACACATTGTTGCACGTGAAACACACAGTGAGACACGCAGGGAGGTCAGAAAGAGTAATTATGCTCCTGTTGATCTGCTTTGCACACGACACACACACACACGTGTGTTCCACTTCTTCGAAAATGGTCGGAAAAGCTCAAAGGCGCCGGCACGGTCGGGTTGGCCTCGATTTCGACTGGCCTCTCGCTCGGAGCCTTCCTCAAAACCCAATAGTACGGGGGACTCGCTCATCAAACGAAAAGACAGAGAGGGAGCAGAGCGAAACAATCATTTCCCAGTACTACTTGGCCGGTCCTTCGCGACAATATCAAAATCTTTCTTCCCGCCGGTGGCGTTGGACGAGAGGAAAAACTCTTCCGGTATTTTTTTTTCTTTTTTACACACACAGCAGCGTCTAATGGCTGCGGCGTGTGGCCGAAACTAGGCGCGGATGATGAACGTTGTTTTTTTTCTGCCTCCTTTTAGCTGTGCTCACTTGCAGCGAGCGAAAGGAAATAAGGTCGCCGGAATCGATTGGTGATGCGAGGGTACCGAGAGGTCACTGATGAAGGCTCCAACTCGAGATGAGCCGCAGTGTGCGTGTGTGTGTGTTTACTATTGCTACTTTGCGGGGACGCATACTTCTTCCTCGCCAGAGTCTGATAAGCCTCCCTCGGGGCTGGGTGGCGCGCGATTGGAAAAGCATAGGAAACGGAAGAAGGGCAGCGCACACAGACAGTCAGACAAAAACAGACCTCATTTCAGACCGCGCACGTGTATCGACTGCGCCACAGGGTTCGATAATTAATCGATCGTGAACGTGGAAGCGTCGGATACAATATGATTGTTTGATTGCTTTGCTGCGAGGTCTTTCCTTGCGTTTGGTTTGATTTCTGGCTGCGACAGCGATTTGATGATGCTGCCTTTCTTTCAACATCGCCACAATTATTTGTCACAAATGTTAAATTTTGTGACATATTTCTTGGGAAAAACATTATTCCATTACTAGAAGCCATTTGCCTGTACTAGAAGGATTATTGTGCGGATGAAATCCGGTTCGAAGGACCAAATTCAATCTGAAAGATCAACAGGTTAATTTCAAATATATTTTTTTCGCATATTTCTTCTTATCCCCTTCTTCATATTCTTCTTCTTATTTATTATTATTATTATTATTATTATTATTATTATGTTTTCTTCTTCTCCTTGATCTTTTTTACTTGTTCGTTTCTTTTCGTTTTCTCATGTTTCATATTTTTCTTCTTCCTTTTTGTTTTTATATAAAAGGGTTGCATCTTCCTATGTCGTTCTTCGGGTGTTGTCCTCTATATTGATCTCCATCTTCAGAGGCTTACTTTCCTCATACTTTAGACTTCGACTGTCGACAGCAACATGCCTTGTAATAATCGTAAAATGTAGATAAAATGGAATTAATACAAACTTTACTTCAATTTCATTTCATACTGATTCATAACATGCCACTGCCCTTGATGTCTCGAGCCGAAGAAATGTTTTTCAAGTACAATCCGGCTCGAAGGACCAAACTCACCGATTTTTGGCGATTTTGTGAAGTTGTGAAATTCTATCACTTCTGATGTCGTTCAGATTTGTTCGAAGAAGAAAAGCTACGCAAAAAATAAGAAATGTCGCATCACTTTTGTACCAAATCCGGTTCTAAGGGCCAAAATAATTAATCTACCAATATTCCATCACAAAAGTTACAACCCACGTGACAGAGACCATTTCAAGCAAACGCCCCCTTGGCTGTCAACAATGTCGGCTTGCTCTTTAACCATCACAAAGTTACCGGTTGTTGCTGAACGAGCTCGCACACAATGTTGAAAAGGCCACACAATTTCTTTGGCAAACAACAAAACGAATTCTTTCTCTAACGTCCCCGGGATCATCATCACAACACAAACACGCTGCTGCTGTTGCTGCTCACGCGAAACGCGACGGGAAGCGCCACCACCGTTGCGGTACGATGTATTTACGTCATCCCGTAGCGTCATCGTAGTCGCCTGGTCCGGTGTGTATCGGACGTTGTCATGTGCGGCACAGCCTTTTCCACGGAGGTTCGAAGGTGGGTTGGAAAAATCGAATCAACCATCCTAGCAAACATAGTTAGCAGCAGCAGCAGCGGAGAGTACAATGAATTGGTGTTGGTGTCCGTGTGCGAAAAAGCAGTGGAAAAGAGAGGCTGCTGCTGCTGCGGTGGCGGCGGCGCCTGTAGAGTAGAGTGTGTTAACGTGATCATTTTATTCGGTAACGCCGAACGGAAACGCATCAATGCTCTCCACGAGCAGCTCATTTTGCTCTTCTTCTCGGCGGTCCGGCGCACTTGCTCTCTCCACACACCAGCGCTAAACCAGCGGTGCCTGAGCCAGGCATGAAAACGCTGAGTTTCGCGCTGACGTCAAAGGAGAAAATAGCGTCGTAAAATAAACTCACCAACCGAGTGCTCTGGTGCGGTGGTGGGAAGGAAAACAATACCACCACACAGAGGAGGCACATGGCACACACACACACACACGACGAGATTGCTCGTTGGGAAAAGCCAACCGCTCGCGGGAAGAGAGCAGCCACCCGAAAAGATGTTGACGAGGACCGATGCGTTTTCTAACCCACTGTTCTGCACCGAGCACTGCTATTTGCGTACTGAAGAGGGAACTGAAAACATGGCTTCTCTTCGGATGGCATACGTGTTCTTATCCTCCCGAATCGGGCGAGGATGCGAGCAATATCCTCCCAACCTAAGCATCTGTGGGAAGTTCTTCGATTTTATGAAGAGAGAATGAGCAATTGTTCAAAGGCAGAGACATTGCCGGGTTTTTTTGGACGGCCAAATATCGTAATAACACTAAAGCGAGCTGAATTGTATTGCCTCGGAAGGGAACCCGGAAACGAGGCAATGCAATTGGCTGGGACTTTGTGAGTGTAACGTGTGAGCGACTAATTAATGATGGGATGTGCGGTGGGATATCTCACTTTCAAACAATTTCTTCACAGTGACTTGACATCTCTCCAACGGCCTCCAACGCGTCTGTTATCAGTTGGCATAATTGGGGACATAAACGGGGCCAACCGTTTAAAACAATGAGTCAGAGAGATTCTGACGCCATTACGTATGGGTTACTATGAGATCGAATCGATTTTTGGGACATTTCAATATGTTTGTAATAAAAGAGGGTATTTGTTGTGAAAACTCTATTATGAGGAAGAAGTTGGTACCAAATTGGTGTGTTAATTTTTAACGATCACCTACCAAATAATCTTTTATTTGGTCCTTCGAACCGGATCTGAAACAAATGTTGGTCCTTTGAACCAGATCTAATACTCTATTGTAACGCTATTGATTGCTCTATTTTCACATACAAGAAATGATTTAATTATCACTTATCAATTATTTCTTCAATTAGAAACGAATTGAAAATGATCTCGCTGAATGATATCAGTGGACCAATTAAATTCTGGACTCCAACAACAGATACAATGCTATCGCATCTCGAAAAGTTGGGTCCTTTGAACCGAATCTAATCCTGTGGTGGAACAGTGATTTTTCAACACAAAAACAACTCATTTATCCTATACTACTGGATGTTTTCTACTGAGGATTTCTATTCTAAGATGCTTTAGTTAAAAGAGCAGAAAGTCTTAATAAAACTTATCAAAAGCGTGAGAAATAATCGTACTTTAGAAATCAGTTTCCATAACCTATCAATTATTTAACTATTTTCACAACTCTAACATTTTGGTCCTTCGAGCCGGATTGGCATTGAAACATTTACCGCCAGCAAATGCAAATGGCCTCAGAAACGGAACCAACAACAATTCTTTGGGGGTTCTATGAGTAAAAATAACTCACGATTTATTTATTGTGAGTTATATTTACTTCCTACACTCGTTTGCAGAACATTTCTAATATTATTTCCTAACATTTTATGTGTTTTAGGTAGATGAAGGACTAGCCTTGTTTTACAGTATTATATAGTTGTTTGTAGCAGCGGGATGCGCATTCTAATGCAAGAAAAAAAAACAATTTTGACAAAACTTACTAAGTGTGAAACTAGCAGATTCAACAAGTGATAGTCGTTGAAGAATGTATAAAAATATATTTATTTACACAAAAAATACGAGTAATTGTAGCAAAATTCTGAGCTTAACTTCACTGGCACGCTCAAAGCAAATGTTGCTGCTATTCTTCGTTATACCTCGCAGGAGTGTTTGTATGACAATAGGAAAATGTTCAAATGACCCCTCAAACATTAGCATACGTTTATGTACATCCCACCGAACATACCGAAACAAAGCATAAAGGCAAAGAACGGAAGCATAGGCCAACCAACGGAAGAGATAGAACAAAGCGATGGTTTTGGGTTTTAGAATTTTTGGCGTTTCGGCTTCCATCTCTCTATGCCCAAAAGAAACAAAAAAAAAACAAAGTTTCCTCTCAATATTGCGTTTATCATTGGGCATCGAGTAGCGATTTCGTACGCTCGTTTTTTTTCTCTCTCTCTAGTGTTTCTTCCATCGCAGTGTGTCCGTTAGACGTTTCTTTTCCGTTGTCTTCTTTCGCGTTGCTTCATCACACGTACGTCTTACTGACCAGCAGGCAAGCAGAAGACACAATAGCAAACGGAAGAGATAGCCACTTGCAACACACACGGCGGTAACAACTGCGCCCCAACCCAAACCCACCAAGAATAAGGAAGCCGCGTGGTGGAAAGCGTACCACAACATACCGCCCCGACCGGTCGAAGAAGCATTAGAAAGGCGTAAAACGTTCTTTTCCGAAGGGGCACAGCCGGGTGGGGCCGCGGTCTATGCCGCGCCGATGCGATCAACCGTAACCACCGTGTGTTTTCCTCGCCTCGCGTACGCGATGTGGCTTTTATCGGTTACGTTTCTTCTGACCATCGCATTCGGGGAGAGATGTTCTTTGGCACGCGGAGAACGGTCAATTGGAGAAGCAAACATGCACACACACACGCCGAGAAAAAAAAGTGGCTACCCTGGGAGTCACCGGGAGGAAAAGAGAATAAACACAGACACACACACCCCAGCACTCTAGCATAAGGTAAGGGATGATGTGTGTACACTGTTGTGCCGATGGAAGAGGCGCTTGTTGCTTACCAAAGGCCCACCGGAAGGGCCGTTTTCTTTTTTCTCTTCCTTTTCGCTCTTGTGGCACGCATCATGCCTCAACCCCACACGTGTACGCGCGGTAATATGATGGATGAAAATTTATTAACACACATTGCCCCTCCCTAACTCCCACCCACGGGCGAGAAGCACCCGCTTTTTCGGTTCTAATCATGTTTTATGGCATAAGGTGTGTTAGGTTTTGTTCGAAACAGCAACAAAAAAAAAACACGTGGAATATTTATATGTCTTTATCTTCGTTTTACATTTGATTCTAATTATGTTTGTTTTGTTGTTATTGTGAGAAGGACTTTTCTTTATCTTTTTGTCATATATTTTTGTTTATAAAATCTGACACATATTCATTTATTCAATATCGTATATAGCTGCAATTTTTAATTAATTTTCGATGTAAAATGTTCAATGAAACATTACAGAGAAAAGCTGTCTAATTATAAACTCGGCAGCGCCATTCCCCACTACAACCGAAGAATTGCGACAGTTCGGAACACGGTTTCTGAATGTAGGTCGGGATAGGGACTGTATTTTGAGGGGGTGAGAACCGGGAGAGATTCGAGGATGCAATGTGATGAAAAAAACGCGTGATGCAACAAACACGTCGGGCCGTGAGCAGCTGCTACATTCCCCTTATGTGTTTGACACAATATCCCGGTAGGACATACGGTTAAACAACTTCTATTGCTTCGGTGTTTATAAGAATCTTTGATGAGCACATGGAAGTTTTTTTTCTAGAGGAAAACAATGTTAACATGCGCCCTACAAATGAACTAAAATATGTTTCTTCTTCTAAATAAATCTTCTATCCTGAATGTACGATATAGCATATAAAGATAAATTAGCATATGTTGTGTATTTAAAAGCCCTTCATCCACTCTCTGTTATTAGAGCCGATTAGGAGGCAACGGACCTCAGGGGACCCAGAGGCGAGTTCAAATTTATGCCTCTGTTTTCTCACACGATTTGCCATCGTGATGTAAAAAGAGGTGCGTGGGAAGATCTCGAACGCACAAGGGAGGGAGAGCTTATCCTCCTGTGGATGGGGATCATTTCGGGAACAGAAATCTATCGTGACACAGAGCATGTGTGCGCGGGTGGACGGGTGGAAGCATGATGATGACCTCTTTTGTACAGCTGGGTGCGTTGATTTTCACACGCCACACATGGGCGGTTTTTTTTCTACCATTTCTCCCTTCGCGACACATCCACGCAACGCAAATGGGGGTTGTCCATATAAAACTGTCACTTGGATGTTGTATTCATAATGGTCTCATGACTCAGTGGATAAATAATAATTCCTCACGGAAATTGGGTGGAGTATTGCCTAACGCAAAGCAATTTTCCATATAACTTCATATATAAACTGGTGCATTATTTGTTTGAACCTCAACATTATGACGTTAATCGGCAAAAGTATTCCCTCTCAAACGCAAAAGCCGCATCATTTCTTCTTATGTGCCAACATCAACTTGCTTTTCCACCTCATCCAGCACGGAAACCGGGAAGCTTCCACCTTCCACCCCCAGTACAACACACTCTTCCGTATACCATCGAACAAATGTTGCACCTACAAAGATATTCGCAAACAATTCAGTCACACCATATTAAGCGATCCAACGTTACTGTTCCGAAGCAAAACTGAGCAAAAGGCAAAAGGCGAATATTTACCTGTACTGTTTGCGTGTGGCCGCCGCGGAGATCCTCCTTTACCACCGAGAAAAATGCAGAAAACCCCGTCGTGGTGAACTATCTGTTGCTCTCGTTTCAGTTTCGGTGATTGCATTTGAATTGCAGATTTTCCTCGGCACACTCGCCGGAATACATTCGGTCGTAACGCGTCCCACACACACACATAAACACACATACACATGCGATTGTCTGCTGCTACGCTGCCTGCTGTGTTGTGTTGTTTTCCGTGGCTTTTCCGCAGCTTTCACGATGGTGCCGCTATGCGGGTTGATGTTGTTTGTTTGTGTTGGTGATGATTTTCACAGCAGGCACCAGAAAAACGGGGCCTCCGGATCCGGCGAAGAACGAGCAACACCCAACTACAAGCAATGGGTGCGAACAAGGACACTTGAAGCATCCGTTTGCGATGGGCAGCAAGCTTCTCGGCGGCCTAGTTTAGGTTCTCGATTCGGTGCATTTTCGTTCCTGGACTCCCCAGCCAATCTAGCAACCCACTCTTACGCTCTCTCGCTTTCTCTCTCTCTCTCTCTCTCTCTCTCTCTCTCTCTCTCTTTCTGAGCTATCTCCTATGTTTCATTTCCCACTGTTAAGATGTAATTGCTGAAGGTGCAACACTTGGATGCTTCTTAGCTCGGTGGCTTTGCTCCACTGCATCCATTACAGCCAAATACACACACACATATGCAGGGCTGTGCTCACAGCACTCGCACACACACACAAACACACAAAGGAACAGTAAAACATTGAATTTAGCCAGGTAAAAGGCAATTTCGTGCCGTAGTGCTCGCTTCTCGACCAAAGCGAAGCTGTCCCCGACGTGTTTACTTTCTATTCTTCTTCTTCTTCTCGTTGTATCCAGTTGTATTATGCGGAGTGCTGCTAATCCGTGTGCTCCACTATCGATCCGGTAGGGAGTAAAAATCGGCCAGGCACAAGCGACAAAAACAGGGGCCTTTCGCCTGTAGTCCGTTCTCGATGACGACACAGCCAGCAGCGAGCGAGCGCCGCCGTGTCGTGGTGAGTGAGGCTTGTTGAGCTGTCAAAAGCTGCTCACGCTCACTCGCTCGCTCTCACTATTGTTGCTAGTGACATCTGTCGTCGTCGGCACGGGGCCATTATCATCGTGTGTTGCTGTTTTGCTAATTTTATACATTTTACGGGGCCCTTTATGCTGGACAGGCGTTCACCTGGCGCGAGTGCGCGCGTGTGTGCGTGTTGAGGAAAGTATGCTCCATGATCGCTCTCGCTCCCCGTATCATGCGTATGTTTTCTTCACTATCAAAGTGAATCGAATGTGTGCAAAGGCGACTGCTACATCACACCAACACAGACTCAGCCCGGGTTCACCGGGGGTAAAGTCACCGCCAGGCCCGTGAACGCACACACAGCAGCATCTCCCGTCGGTTTGGCTCTGTTCACGATCGAGCCTGCTCCAAACGGCACCGGTGGTGCTGGTGAAAAAGAGATGAAGAGAGCGTGCGAGAGATGAGCGTGATTTTTTTCTGTTTTATGTTGGCTTTCGTTCCTACACCCTTTCTCGTTGGTTGTTTTCTTCGATGCTACTTCTGCGCTGCCACCACAGACACATTAGGCTAGGTGGGCCCCGTTCATTTTCATAGTGTATGTGTGTGTGCGTGTGTTCCCCGGACATCTTAGCGCCGCCGCCACCGCCGCCTGCGATCAGCGATGCATGCGTTTTTCTTCTAAGCACGAATGGACACGAGCGAAAGCAAAAGGGCAGCCATATCGCACCATTGTTGTAATGTAATAATCCTATGACACACACGCACACATACAAGCACACGGATCGCGAAAAATAGAACGCTAAGCCGCGATTATTAACACACGAGCTGTTACGAACACGCACACACACGCGCACCCAGCACGGCAAAACACTATTTGTGCGGCTTTTTCGTGACTTTCGATGCTGATTTCTGTTCTCTCCTCGTCCGCTTTACGTGCAGCTATACTCTCCCCTCTCGCCCATCACCTTCCTGTACACGTCACACACACACCGCATACACAACGAAACCATTTTTTACTTGTACGCTCGTCCCGTACATTTCATTCATTTGCTAACTTCACTCATACGTACATGTACGACCATCACGCACACACACACGAGCGCGCACACGCAGAGATGCACACAATTTCCATTGCAAACTCTTCTTTGCCGTGTTCTGCTGGGCGTGAGGGATGATGTTCTTGTGCTTCGTTTGCTTCTTCGCTTCCGTTCACCTGAGAGGGTTCTTCTGCTTTTTCTTATTTCCAGCTTGTCTACCTATGCCGTTCCTACAAAACACACTCGCGCACACAAACACATGCCAGTGAGAAAACTGAAACACCCCTAGCGCAAAAAAGAAAGAGAGAGAGCCCGAGCGATAGTGCCAGAGCGAGAGCGAGGATGCGCGAGCAAACATGCGAGAAAAGAAAACGAAGAAAACCCGTCTCGGAGACGGGAAAAACGGAGCCGTTTTTCTTCTCGGTCCCCGGGGGTGAAGCAGCAAAGAAGAAGTAAAAGAACTCGTTGCTCCCAGCAACGTAATACCACGATTTCGGTACGCGAATGCTTCGATGTTGGATACGAATTTTCCGACCACCTCAGCGGCAGGATAAAGAAGAAGTTTTTTCCTCTTGCTGGCCTGAGGCCATTTATGGACCTGAGAAGAATTCGCAAACAGACTAGAAAAACGCCCCACAAAACATCGCCGTTGCAGCCTGATTCTTTTGCACTTGGGACCACCAAACACACACACATACACACGAACGCACAAACATTCGCTTGTCACAGAAGCACACGCACACAAAATACCCGATTTTCCTTCAGCTTTCTGGCTCCCGAAAACAGGCAGCATCAACTTTCTGCCAGCGAAGGAAACACGTCCCCTGTGTCTATTTCCACGCACACGGGATGGAAAAAGGGTTTTTCACGGGGCAAACAGAGTGCGCGTCCATCACACGGTGCGCTTGGGTAGCGGAAAACGCGAATTTTATTGGCCAAACACGGTACAACGCGAGCTACTCACTACGCACGAACCAGGTGTACACGTTCAACACACTTTTGCACCAGTTTTCATCGGTGAAAATGGAAAATGCAGTTATTTTGAGCAAAGCGAACTTACACGTACTGCCTCTTGAGCGGGGACACAAACCGATCGCCTAATAAGACGAAGAAGAGGAGCTGTCAAACAGCTGTCAAAAAACTGTCAAAAAAGTCGAAAAGTTTCGAGCACGGGCCTCCCGGCCTCCACGGTGAGTGGCGGCGAGAGCGACCAAAGAGCGAGCGGACGCGAAGGAGCGAGATGGAAGAGGATGAACTCGCGAACAAATGACCACAGGAAATCGCTGGCACCTCAATTGCAGCATCTTGCGCACACTAGGCCGATCGCAACAAAATTGTCTAATTTTATTCCCGTTTAACTAATTTCCGATTTGTACGGGCATTTTAAGCATAAACAATCGTGGCAACACTTTTCAGTGTTATGTACAGCGTTTTTAAAATACGTAAAATACGAAACAAGCTGAAGCGAGACGATTCCTCGCTGTTGATGAGAAGCACCCAATTTAAGACTTCTTCGATTCTCATTTCCCATAGTTCACCTGCCCGCGGATGAATTTTGTTGTGAAGAAGAAGAAGAGAAAAACACGAAAACAAAAATAAAAATCTGTCAAACCGTTCGAGCAGTTTCGAGTTCGGCTCACCTGGCCTCCACTGTACCCACGGTGGGAGAAGGCGAGAGCGACCAAAGGGTCACGGAAAAAAAGAGCGAGATGTAAATAGGGCAACTCAATTGCGGGAGCGAGATGGACAAAGAGAAAACCGCCGCTGCCGGGAGAGGAAATGGCGCCCGCACTATAGCGCAACCGCTGGAATTGGACAACTTTTTAAAATATTGCTGGGAGACCTGTTCGAGCTCTTTTTTGCTCGACCAGTTGTCTCGCTAGAAGATCTCGTTGGCAGAAAAAAAACTGAGGAAACGGTAATATGAGTAATTAACAATAGTAATTTATGAATTCTTGGTAGCGTCCCAAATAGATCCCCCCCAAACCAACTTGATCATTGATCCTTCAACTTGATCCCATACCAAATAGATCGCCCCCCCCCCCCCCATATTAACTTTGCTGAATATTCTGGGACACATTCAACCATAAGCCCGGGCTTATTTTACTATTTGCTACATCGCCAAATCAATTCTGGTGTGCGAGTTACGAAAATGGGGACCAATTCTTTCGCTCCTTCTGAAGTTTTTACGCAGATTCAACAGGCAGAGTTGAATTAGATTAAATGAGCCTCTACGACTTATCGAATAGATGGAAATTTTCTTTTAAAAATGTTTTTTTTTTCTGTCACGAATAGTCGGTATAGTCGGATCCAATCCAATCCTTGGAATTGTATCCGATCCGGCAAGTGAAAAACAATTTACACCAGGCATGGCTAAACGATTCTTTTTTACCAACGAGAGCGAACCAGTTCATTCAGTAAAAGGAACTGAACGGCGCACGACGAATCGTTCGTATTTTAAAGCAACCAGAAGCTGTTAAGAGATGTACAAATACTATTATTTAACAAAAAAAAGATTAAAAATTTCGTTTTTACAGATGGACTAGACACGTCGTTTTCAAACATATTATCATACTTTTCTTTCATATTCCAGTCCGTAAACGTTACTGACTCATTCCTGCGTATGGTTGTCAAATGATGCAACGCATTCAAACGTATACATCTTTACGTGAGTTGGACATATAGCAGTACATATAGAAGGACGATTCTTAGGTATAATTCTTTTTAAGCATTATACTACTTGAATTATACTTGAAATTTTGTATTCAGAACCTAACATGAAATTTAAATCGATTATTTTATCGTCTAGAAATAGTATTTAGAAAAATATGCGAAAAAAATAAGAGAAAAAGATTGAAACCATCCACCAAAAAGAGGCATATTTTGAGCAGCGGCCGTTGTAGTGTACGCAGTCTCTCCGCGAGTGTGCGTAACGGCGCAGTGCTTGACCGTGGTCGTGGATGCGGTGCATGTTTTCATCGCTGACGGACGGGCGGGTTGCGCCCTATTCGGATCGCAGACGAGCCGCTTAGAAAGATAGTTAATCGAGGCGCTAGTTCCTGTAAACAAAGGAGCCCTCTAGAGCAGCGCACAACGCGTGAGTGAACCCGTGAATCGAAGGAGGAAGGAGGCGCAATCGAAGGGAGACACCATACCGGACGCCTTCCATATGGTGCCCCCGTCGCGAACCAAAACGTGCACCGGCTGCGGTGTGCAGTGCAACGGTTCTCATGGTCGAACGAAGCAACCGTAGCAGCCTCTCCAAGGTGATCCGGTCGGGTCTGATAGTGCCGGAACGCCGGAAGTGCGGTTACCGTACGCCGTGCGAAACGACGACATTCGTCTCTGCGTGGTGTACGGGAGAGAATCAATACTGTGGTGTCTCATACATTCTGGTGACGCTGCGTGATAAGACGCTATACGATACGGTGGTGCGTATGAGCCAGCACGCGGTTCTGCGGTTCATTCTGTGGGTAGTATCAGCACGCATCGATAGTGCAGAGGTTCGTCGCCGGGAGAGTTAATTGAACGCGAGCAAGTGGAGGTTAAACCAGTGGGCCAGTTGTCGTTATGAACGCAAATTTGAATCTTCTCCAGAGACAGTGATGGCGGTGTCGTTAAGCGTGCGTCCAGAAGTGAGTGCGTCCGAGGAACAGCAGCTGGCAAGTGCTCCCCACGTGTATGAATCGTCTACTTCCACGCTTTCTAGTGGACGTTCTTCCTCCACACGCTTTCTGCCGGTTACGTTCGAAAACGATGAGGTAATAGTGAAAGTTGTGCTCAGTCTAATAGCCGAAGAGGGTTTCTTATGATCTTAAAATCAGTATGTGCTCCACGTCTTGTCTTCTAATTATAAAGGATTTTAGAATATTTTAGCCGTGAAACGATTATATACTGCTGCCCCACCGTTTCCATATTGTCAAACATGCAATCAAAGCAACCTTGACGATTCCACGATCAAAGTTCGATAGAAACCTCGTTTTTAAATTATGTTAAATTTTGTGCATAAAGCATGCTTTATATTTCATAAAAACGAATCCGGATAGACAGTCATGTTATTTTTGGTTTAATTTCCAACTTTTTGCCACGCGTCAATGTAAGGAAACACTAGATGTCCCTGAGCGAAAACTGTGAAACGCATCAGGGTGGGGAAAAACTCTCTCCCAAACGAAACGACCCCGAGGAGAAAGTAATAAAAAAAACACATGCGGGACTCGTTTATCAGCGGAACGGTTTTGTCAACCGCCGGGCGCAAGCGGTTCGTGGTTGCAATAGGTCATCGTTCCGCTGGGTCAGGGTTACAGCAATCGGCCCTTATCAGTTCCCGACATCGTTACGTGCGCGGTTTTAAATTACTTCAACAGTTTCGCTTGTTTCGCTTATGTCCTTAGTACATCGTGTTTACAAGCGCATTTCATCACCGCAGCAGCGGGTTGATGGCGTGTGGACTTTTTTCTTTTTTTTCGTTTAATTTATGTTTCATTTCTTATTCATGTCTCCTTTGTATTGAATTCCATAGGAGCAGAAATGATTTCAATTTATTGTTGGTAAATCATTCCCCAATATAAGACAAAATATAAATTTAAGCTGATTAAAAGATAATATTTCGCTCGTTTAAATAGTGTCACGTAGTATTTACCACATAGACCTGTTGAAGGTTTGTTGAAGAGTTTGTGCTCTTATTTATATGGCCTTATGAAAACGATCAACTGTTTTTGGTCTTTGCGCAATTTTTTTATAAGTTTAAACATAAATATATGAGAATTCTTTTGTGATGGTCCTGTTAATATAGCCGTCACTGTAAGAATCGCAAAGAAATTAGTATAGTAGCATTATTTACCAACAAAAACGAACGCGCAGTTTACGCCACTGTCGACGTGATAGAGTGTAAACTAATAGGCGTTACTAACCTAAAGTAAACATTACTACAGACCGCACAGCTGCCAACCCTTCTGCAGCAGTTGTGCAAACAAGTCACCAATGCAGCACCAGTGTGTGATATTATGAAACAAGAGTAGCATTAACACTAACGCCTGAGGAAGATTCCTTTTCAGTTGTTTAAAGATCAAGAATAATATATGTTTTCAAAATTTTAGCCTACCTACAGTCCCTCCAGCAACCACCAGAGCTTCTACGCCCTCAAGCAGCAATGTCTCGCCCGGCGTCGACTCTTCGAAGATCCAGACTTTCCCCCAACGGACGCCTCCATTGCGATGCCCCGACTGTCGGGCGTACGGTGGCGCCGGGCAACAGAAATATCGTCCGCCGCACAGTTCTTCGTCGACGGTGCGTCCCGGATGGACATCTGTCAGGGTGCGCTGAACGACTGCTGGCTGCTGACGGCCGCCACCAACCTCACCAGCCATCCGTGGCTGTTCAAGCGGGTGTTGCCTGTTGACAACAGCTTCACCGCCGGCCAGTACGCGGGCATCTTTCACTTCCGCTTCTGGGAGTTTGGCCAGTGGGTGGAGGTGGTGATCGACGACCGGCTGCCGACGGATGCGAACGGAACACTGCTGTTCGGCCGCTCCGCCAATGGGGATGAGTTCTGGAGCGCACTGCTGGAGAAGGCGTACGCCAAGTTCTACGGCTCGTACGGTGCGCTCGATGGGGGGACGGCGCGGGAAGCGATGCAGGATCTTACCGGGGGGCTGACCGAGTTCTACCAGCCGAAAAAGATGGCCGGCCGGGAGGAGCAGCTGTGGGACATTTTGCGCGGCGGATCCGAGATGGGGTCACTGTTTGCCTGCAATCTGAAGGTGAGGTTTTGAAGTCAATTTTATGTTTTTTTGTACTATGAATATGATAAGTAATCAAGTATGAAAAGATTGTTATGAATGGGACATTAAACAGGTTTAACTGCAAGAGGAATGAGTTGAAACATTAAATCTGCATGTCAAATATATTGATTGAGAGCTGGACATCAGCTGTTGAAACTTGGAACATTGAAGACACATGAAATGTTGCTTTAATCTATACATATCAGTCTGCTTCTGAGAGACTGGTCATTCGGTTCCGTTTTTCCGTGCGTTTACTTGAGCCTGTGTTGAGTTCAGTCTAGATTGCTGTATCAACTAAACGTAAGGCCTGAAAGTAGTTGACACCATGCTAGAATTTGTAGAGATGCTTCCTATGATCGTGATAGTATATGTGGAAGTAAAACAACAACTTTCTTCTCCAAACTCCTCAGAGTGATCCAACGGCCGAAAACGTCGCCACCAAAGATGGCCTGCTGCGTGGGCATTCATACTCCATCACGAAAGTTCACACCATCCCCGGGTTGCTAAGCGACAGTGACAACACGCGCCTGCTGCGCATCCGAAACCCTTGGGGTAACGGCGTTGAATGGAACGGCCGTTGGAGCGACAAGTCCCGCGAATGGAAATCCCTTGACACGGCGGAACGAAAGCGCGTCGGACTGACGCTCGAAAACGATGGCGAGTTCTGGATCGAGCTAGCGGACTTTATGAAACACTTCGATAGACTCGAGGTTTGTCACCTGTCACCCGAGTTGCACAGCGTTGAGGAGACGACTGGCGAGAAGGAATCCCCAAGGGGTTATCGTTGGGAGCTGAGCGCACTCGATGGCCAGTGGATACGCGATACGACGGCGGGTGGAAATGTGTCGTTCCTTGACACGTTCTCCCAGAACCCGCAGTACACGATCCACGTGCAGGAGGGCCAAACCGGATCAGGTGCCGTGATTGCGTTGATGCAGAAGTATCGCCGGGCGGATGCATTGCCGAGTCTCACCATTGGGTTCATCGTGTACAAGGTGACGCGCGAAGATCTGCGACAGAAGCCGGTACCAAGGGAGTTCTTCCAGCGGAACGATCACGCGATCGTCGGTGGTTCGATCTTCATCAATGCTCGTGAAATCAGCTGCCGTTTGACGCTCGACGCAGGGTTGTATCTGGTCATTCCGTCCACGTTCGAACCGGGCGAGGAGGGTGAGTACCTGCTGCGCATCTTCACCGCCCGTGGGAACACACTGTGCGAGAATGACGCCATCTTGTGTTTTGGGACGCTGGACGATCGGATCACCGAGCGGGGCCAGTTCTTCGACACACCGCGTTGGGCACTGCTGGCGAATGCGTTCTACAATCGTGCCGATAGCAGCCAACAGCTGGATCAGACAGGACTCCAGGACGTCCTGTGGCAACAGTTCTTCCGACGATCGGATGTGTCCAGCGATTCCGGTCGTTTCGCTGGGCAAGCGCACAAACGGTCTGGCACTTCACCGCTGAGGAAGTTTTACTCATGCGTACTGCAACTTTGCGCCTGTTTTTGGATGCGATCCAGCAGGAACAAGACTCGACGTGTCGAAGAGCACACAGTGGAAAGCCAAAACCACCGGCAGAAGGAGGAGCTGGAAAGAATTGTAAGCCTGCTGATGAGTCGGATCGCCGACGGGCAGGAAACGATCGGCTATGAGCAGTTCCGAACCGTCGCACGGGACGTGTATCAGTGGGAAACGGTCTTCCGGTTGTACGATACCGACGGCAGTGGGACGTTGGACAGGCGTGAGTTGCGTCAGGCTCTCCGCTCGTCCGGTTTCAACATCAACAATCGCATCTTGTGCCGACTGCTGCGAATGGTGGTAGAGCTGAACCGGCCGCAGATCGAGCTGATCGACTACGTGTTGTGTGCGGCCGAGTGTCGACATGCGATAGGTAATAACTTTGGTGGTTTGGAATAAAAGTAGTAATATTGATAATACTTATTTCATTTTTTTCAGATGTTATGAACCAGGAGAATGCTTGAAAATGGGTTGAAGCATCCAGAAGACCGTACGATCTCGATGAGATTTCATACGATGAAGCCAATCATAAAACAAATAGCAAGAAAAAGGCCATTTATTACTACTACTAAGTTTACCATATCGAACATAAAGTAAATGTAACCATTTGCTACATATTTATTTAACCATAATAACGGCTTTTTTCTATCTCGAATGTGATGACGGGACGCAATGGCATTATGATTGAAAGTAATATAAAAATATGCAATAGGCAGCTGACAGGTAAGGTAAACACCGAAGTAATAAACGTATTTGTTTCAATCATATTCTTACAAAGTTACTTTAGTTTATTTTTTATGTTTATTTTTTAACATTATATAGGCAGGAATCCTCGAATCCGTTCGTCGCGGAGCGATCGGCGCTCACGGGAAATGAACTGTATGACAAATGAAAAACACACCGTAGGACAAATAAATAACGGCACAATCCACGTTCATATCCTCGGGAATGAAACTTACTCACAATCTAGTATGTCACTATGTGATTGTTTATATGTTTTGTCGTGTTGTTTATACCAGTGGTTTC
>KB673534.1:5802647-5842069 GCA_000349145.1 Anopheles dirus
CGTTTATTCAAAATTGAGCGTTCCGCGCCGTAAAATGAACTGAAATGAGTGAATTTTGAAATGAGCGCCGATCGCTCCGCGACGAACGGATTCGAGGATTCCAGCCATATATTTTAATGTCCTGAGCTGCACACCACTGTGCGATGACATATGTCCAGCAGTCGTACCAATTAGGATTTTGGCAGCAGTCAGTTTTTTGCTGAGGTTTAAACAGGGAAGACGGAAGGGGAGAAACGATTTGTGTGCACATTCCTGAAGAAGTGTTTGCACAGTTTATGTTTAAAGTAATTGTGTGTACACTTAAAGAATATATAAAAAATGCAGTAAACGAAAAAATAAAAAAGTTAACGAAAGTAAACGAAAAAAAACGAAAAAAAATATCCGGACTCTGATCCTCCCAGAGCACTTTACACGAGTACGATATTTCGTTAGACATGTTGCTATAAATTCGTGTTATCGTCGTTATAAACCCTCAAAACATATTGAGAAGCTAGTATTCCTAAAATCGAACAGGACATAATGTACGAGAATCTGGCAAAGTTTATTTGAACGACACTGTCGAAAGCTCGTTGAAGCCTCGACAGCATGTTGCTGTTATTTTCACGGTAGCTCACGCATGCTCCACGTGTTCGGCCAACTGGGATAGCAGCGGATCGTTCAAAGGGCGCTTACGATGTCTGACATTCGAATAGACGTGTTTAGAAAATGTTCTACTTGAAGTGCTAGAGCTTTCGATGTTCAACATTGGACACCTAGTGCTGGGATTTAATATCCTAAGAGTGAAACTCGCAGAGCCTCTACTCCAGTATCCGTTTACACTTACTATAACGTTCGAACAATCGGGTTGCTACGGACTTACCTAATGTTGGGCTGGATAATCGAGGAACAAGTCTGTTCATCTCGCTAGTAAGCCATACGTCCGTAAAAAGCCAACAGCAAAGACACGCTCCAGCGAATTCTTCTTCTATTCTCTTCGGGCGTTCGTCAATCTTCGGCTGTGTGGCTTCGGGTTTTGCAGAAATAAACTGGAATAATATAAAACCTAATAGATCGCCTTTGCGGGCTCTCACAAGGGTCGAAAACTTTGGCCGAAAAACTGCGAGTCGAATTCCGTTGAGCGTCCGGCAGCCTCTTCAAGGTGATCTGCTTCTGGTCTACCGCACCACGCACGTGCGAAGTCGTGCGAACGACCGAATTAGCCTGCCTGTACAGAAAAATTACACGTGTCTCACACTTTCAAAGTGCCGCTGCGGTGATAGTGTAGAATTAGACGCTTACAAGTGGAGGTTAAACCACAGGCTCAGTTGTCGTTAGGAACGCAAATTTGAATCTTCTCCAGTGACAGTGATGGCGGTGTCGTTAAGCGTGCGTCCAGAAGTGAGTGAGTCCGAGGAACAGCAGCTGACAAGTGCTCCCCATGTGTCAGAGTCGTCTACTTCCGCGCTTGCTAGTGGACGTTCTTTCTCTACACGCTTTCTGCCGGTTACGTTCGAAAACGATGAGGTAATAGTGGTAGTTGTGCTCAATCTAATCAATCTAATATTAATCGAAGTACTAGTGCCCTTGAGCAAAATCTGAAGAAAAAAACAAAATGAAGCTTCCCTTAGAAAAAATAAAATAGAGCATATACGTGGCGTCCGTTTATCAGTGGAACAGTTTTGTCAACTGCTGGATGCAAGTGGTTCGCTTCGCAATACGTTTCGCTGGATCAGAGAGCTAGGAGCAATCGGCCCTGACAAGTTTCCGCCATCCTTACGTATTCGATTACTTGAGCTGTCGTTTGTTTCGCTTTCGCTAAATACATCTAGTTTACAAGCGCGTTTTGTGATCCTATTGGCCTCCCTCACTGACAAAAGTTTTATTATGCTCAGGAAATTTTAAAATGTGGTTTTCATTCAGCTTAGTTTTCTTTCAAGTTTTTTTTCGTATTATTCATGTTAGTCATATGTTTCACATTTTAAACACTATTTAAGCCACAAAAATAGAAAGTTTGCCCCTCTAAGGTACTAGATTCCCTTCTCCATGGAGTGCTTGATCTAGGGGTTGTATTGATCCAAGGGTGTACAGCTTCCAGTTTCTTCCAGATGGTCCCCTATTATAAACATAAAATTTAAACCTATATTATTGGTTAAAGATCCTACACACCACATAACGCGGTACCTTTTCTCTGCTCTATCTGCTTCGTTGTTAATTCTTTCGGTTAATTAATTCGGTGGTTAATGTTTGGTCGTTCGTTCGGGTAATGTCTGGCGGACTTCGTTCCTAGATAACTATTAAACTTCTACCTTCGCCCTTTTCTCGGATGTTTCGTTTTCGTTGTAGACCTACACCCTTCCTATATCCCCTGTTTGGTCGTTTATAAAGTTTACCATCGTGATCTCACACTCCGATTACGCTTTGTTTCCACTTGCTCTTCTGATATGTAACCGAGCTCAAGTTCTATGGAATTACTTCTTGCTAACTGATATTATCAAGTCAAGGTGAGTCAGAAATGTCTAGACAGTTTTATTGGCAGTGGTTTTCCCATGGCAAGCGTTTTTGTCTAAGTGTTTCCTTCAGACAATCATCGGATAAATTTTGAATTTCAATCGCAAACGGTACATCAACCCGTGAGCCTGAGCGAGCGATCGAGCGAGCTTATTATGCAATCTACACTTTCCTCAGTTGGACCTGCTGCTCGAGACGTGGGAATATTGTAATTATACAGTGTTCAGCAGACCTAAAAATACACGTGCGTCTTGGTCAAGAACCGTGACATAATTTACATTTGTGTAGTTCTGTTTACTACGGGAGTGGGTTGAATTCTTTCGCGATGCCTAATCACAACAGGGATCCAGGACTCCTATTTCGATTCTATGGAACGTACGCAATGACGCTATAATGACCATCATGCGATGCATATTTGCGAGAAGCGATGCATACTTATTTGACGATATTATAGTTTTGCATGCGAACATAGAGGAAATGATTAGCTATAAGCATTGTAACAATTAATATACGATTTTCTAGCATCGTTCTATATTTATACGAGACTTTTTTTAAAGGATGGCATAACATTGTTCTGTATCCGAGTTTCACTGATACCTTGGGAGCGCATTATTTGTGCAACTCGTCGAGATACTGTAGTTGCATTAACAACGTTTTAAAACGAATGTGTAATCTACGCTTCTGATAAATAGACGTCATGGGTCGGCGTGACTAACATTAAGACTAACAATTGCAGAAGATTCTTTGTCTTGTATGTTTTGTTTGAAGATCAAGAATAATATATGTTTTCAAAATTTTAGCCCACCTACAGTCCCTCCAGCAACCACCAGACCTTCTACACCCTCCAGCAGCAATGTCTCGGCCGGAGTCAACTCTTCGAAGATCCAGACTTTCCCCCAACGGACGCCTCCATTGCGATGCCCCGACTGTCAGGCGTGCGATGGCGCAGGGCGACAGAAATATCGCCGGCCGCACAGTTCTTCGTCGACGGGGCGTCCCGGATGGACATCTGTCAGGGTGCGCTGAACGACTGCTGGCTGCTGACGGCCGCCACCAACCTCACTAGCCGTCCGTGGCTGTTCAAGCGCGTGCTGCCGGTCGACAACAGCTTCACCGCCGGCCAGTACGCGGGCATCTTTCACTTCCGCTTCTGGCAGTTTGGTCAGTGGGTGGAGGTGGTGATCGACGACCGGCTGCCGACGGATGCGAACGGGGAGCTGCTGTTCGGTCGGTCCTCAGAAAAGAACGAGTTCTGGAGCGCGCTGCTGGAGAAGGCGTACGCCAAGTTCTACGGTTCGTACGGTGCGCTCAACAATGGGACGGCGCGGGAGGCTATGCAGGATCTTACAGGGGGTCTGACCGAGTTCTATGAACCGAAAATGATGGCCGGCAAGGAGGAGCAGCTGTGGGACATTTTGCACGGCGGATGGGAGATGGGATCGCTGTTTGCCTGCAATCTAAAGGTGAGGTACTGAGCGATGATTTGTAGTTATTGAAGATGGGAACATTCAACATTATTTGATTTGTAGAATTAACCTACATATATCTATCAGTTTTGGAAGCGTTTTGGAAGCTCCGACTTCCGGCTTTCCGAGCCTGTAGCTGGTTCCAGACTCCGACACATAATGTCCGAGTCTCGTCAAAAAATGTTCTTAAACAGTTTTTAGGTTAGGTAGGTTAGTCTGGAAGGGAAATGAATATGGATTACTGCAACTTTTCGTAGTGCATTGTAGTGGTACTACAGATGGAGATATTATTAAAGAAATAGAGATTGACAGCAGTCGAAGCCAAAAGTGAGATCAAGGTTATAAATCGTTGTTCATCAATCGTCAGAGATCGGATTCCTTGACTATAAAAAATGAAGCATGTTAACCTACATTAACTGCTATACGGAAATAAGGCCAATCCGTCAAGCCTTATAATATAAAAAAATATATCGACTACTTTTGGATTCTGTTCTAAAACTAAAACTTCGATACAGGGGGTGCCAAAAAAAGTCTGGTCTACTAAATGCAGTCTACTAGATGTTTTTTTTAGTTCCACCAACGAACCGACCAGTATTTTATACCTATAAAGCGTACTACGATTCGTGTGATGTTAACAGGTGTTTGTTGTGATCGCTTTACAATAGTTTATATGCAAGTAAAACATAGTAGTATCAACATCTTTACTTTCTTCTTCAAACTCTACAGAGTGATCCAACGGGCAGAAACGTGACCACCAAGGATGGCCTGCTGCGTGGGCATTCCTACTCCATCACGAAAATCCACACCATCTCCGGGTTGCTAAGCGACAGCGACAACACGCGCCTGCTTCGTATCCGAAATCCTTGGGGCAACGGTGTTGAGTGGAACGGCTGCTGGAGCGACAGGTCGCACAAATGGAAATCCCTTGACGCGGCGGAACGGAAGCGCATCGGTTTGACGATCGAAAACGATGGCGAGTTCTGGATCGAGCTGGCGGACTTTATGAAACACTTCGATCGGCTCGAAGTCTGTCACCTGTCACCGGAGTTGCACAGCATTGGAGAGACTCCGGGCACCGCGCAGCCCCCGAAGCCTTATCGTTGGGAGCTGAGCGCACTCGATGGCCAGTGGATACGCGATACGACGGCGGGTGGAAATGTGCTCCAAAACCGGGAAACGTTTCACCAGAACCCGCAGTACACGATCCACGTCCAGGACGGGCAGCCCGGATCGGGTGTTGTGATTGCGCTGATGCAGAAACATCGCCGGGCAGACGGGCTGCAGAGTCTCGCGATCGGATTCATCGTGTACAAGGTGACGCGCGAAGATCTACGCCAGAAGCCGGTACCAAGGGAGTTCTTTCAGCGGCAAGATCACGCATTCGTCCATAGTTCGATCTTTATCAATGCACGAGAAATCAGCTGCCGTTTGACGCTCGACGCCGGGTTGTATCTGGTCATTCCGTCCACGTTCGAGCCGGGCGAGGAGGGCGAGTACCTGTTGCGCATCTTCACCGCACGTGGCAACACGCTCTGCGAGAATGACGCCATCTTGAGCTTTGGGACGCTGGACAATCGGATCACCGAGCGGAGGCATTTCTTAGAGACAGTTCAGTTCTTGAAGTTGAAGAGTGCGTTCTACAATCATGTCGATAGCAGCCATCAGCTGGATCCAACTGGTCTGCAGGAAATCCTGTGGCAAAACATATTCCGACGACGCACCATAAATTCATCGATGTCGAAGTTTCACTCCATCGTACTGCAACTTTTTGCCCGTTTCAATATGCGATACAGCAGCACCCGACGCAACGGAGATCAGACAGGAGATAGTCCCAACCATCAGTGCCAGGAGCTGGAAAGAATTGTAAGCCTGCTGATGAGTCGGATCGCCGACGGGCAGGACACGATCGGCTATGAACAGTTCCGAACCGTCGCACGGGACGTGTGTCAGTGGGAAACGGTCTTCCGGTTATACGACACCGACGGCAGTGGCACGTTGGATAGGCGTGAGTTGCGTCAGGCTCTCCGCTCGTCCGGCTTCCACATCAACAATCGCATCCTGTGCCGACTGCTGCGAATGGTAGAGGAACTGAACCGGCCGCAGATCGAGCTGATCGACTACGTGTTGTGTGTGGCCGAGTGCCGGCATGCGATAGGTAACGTTGGTGGTTGGAAAACTAAAAAAGCAAGAACTATAATGCAATTTGTTTTCTTTCCAGATGAGGAAGTTAAGAATCAGGGAAAGTATTAAGGTGGACTGGCAGCGTGCAGCAGTACAAGAACACACGATTGTGAAATGCTAAAAGTACCCCAGCATATCAACCCTTCTTTCACAAGCGATAACATACTCCTTATACCTGGGTTACCCGTGAGGCAGGCAACTTCGAACGCGTATATCTTTGTAACGTGCTATTCCTGCCTTGCTTATCCTCATCGATGAGGTGCTTATCGGTTGAATAAACATTTTTATATCTCAGATAATATCCCTGCATTGACTACCTGTATAGCTAGGGTTCTAGATATGAATGAAAGCTTAAACAATCCTCATGTTTCCTCCAGGCTTTGCTCAGGGTTCTTTCTCAGATGCATTACTCTAGATTTTTAGATACCTTTTTCCCACCTTTAAGGTGAGCGATGACTGTTAATGTGTATTTCAATATACACCGAACACAGATTTTCACAGGTTTCACACTGAACAAACATTACCGTATAACGCTTAAACCTATGCTGAGAAGTGACGATTAAGCTTGGCCTAACCGCTTTCCACTGGTCCTCGTCAGTTTGAAGGCGACAACGAACGACGACGACCCTTCACGAATAGATCGTTTTCGTGATCCACTCTTCCAGTGTGAATCGAGCCTCGTTCCGATTGCTTAAGTCACGCGCCCGGAAGATATCTGTTGGCGCGTGTTGGTGTGTGAGAGAAAGAGAGTAAGAGAAAAAGCGATAATGGCTGCTAAACTGCTCGGGCCCGATCGAACCCCGTGCGCTCCACCTACCGAACATGGTGCGGATCTTCACGGCGCAGGTGATGAAGTCGTCGAACCAAATTTCGCCCTCCTTCGAGCCGTACCGGTGCATCAGCATGTTGATGATGTGATTGTTCAGCGTGTAGCCGGCCGACTGCAGGGCGGCCCGCAGCTCGAACGGGCTGATCCGTCCGCTCTGGTCGCTGTCGTACTGCTTGAACACACCCTTCCAACGGGCAATGTCCGCCAGCAGCTTCTGGAACTCGGCCAGCCCAAGCTTGCCCGAGCCGTCCTCGTCCAGCATGGCGACCATCGAGCGGCAAGCATCCTTCGAGAAGCCCGCATTGGACGGATCGGCTAGGATGGAAACAGCGATGTGTTAGACGAAGCGGCGTAAAATAAACATCCACCCAAGAACCGGATCCCCTTACCGTGCACTTGTGTGACGAGCTCACTCTGCATCAGCTCCGTCTGTTCTGTGGAACTAACTCCAGCTCGAGTGTTTGCGTTCGGCAGAGGGCTGTTGTCTCCGCCGGCCATATCCCGGAACAGGTGCCGCAGCATCGTCCACACACCGCAGATGCTCTGCTCCAGACCCGATGCTCCCGCCACCGTGGCCGTTTCGGAGACGGAGCGCTTCTCGATCGGTGCGGCGCGCGTTTGGTACGTCCGCGAGATGCCACGCGACGCCTTCGCGATGTCCTCGCGGAAGCAGCGGTCCAGCACCAGCTTCAGCTCCATCCAGTCGACCCTACCGTCCTCACCGGCGACTTCCACGAAGAGACGCTCCATGGTGGCACGCTGTGCGTCGGTAACTCCCGTGTCCACTTCCTACGATAAAGCGCGATACAGGTAAGTCAGTGGTACGGAACGGATTGGAATGATGGGCAAATCAAAAGTACGAGAGATGCATGCTTTCTACACGAAACCACTTACATTCGGTGATGGTTTTACAGGCAGATCTATTCCGGCGGATGGTTTAGACGGTGGGTCCTTAGAGAAATAATGTTATTTACAAGAATGGTGCATATATATCAGATGAGTTGCAATGCGAGCACTAGCAGTATTGTCTAGTGAGCAGCAGAGGGCTTTGTGTACTACTTAGAGAGTTCTCTCCAAAGAAATGTTCCAAAGTTCTTCAGCAATCCTACTCAAAGCAATACACTATCATCAACTAACTAAGGCTGTGCTCCGGGATCGGTATTATGATACAACAAACGTCAAATCCCATACAAAAACTGTTATACTCCATCATACACCGTCATACATCGAGGCGTAATACAAATCGATTTGTATTATTGCATACGGTATGTCATACAATCTAAAGCATATATTTACTTCCACTATAGCCTCAGCTATCTAAATGGAGTGTTTGGAGGTATATTATGATGGATAAAATACGAAAAAACGGTGTTATACAAATTGTATGATGTATTATAATACTCATCTCGGAGCACAGCCTAAGGATTCAGAAATCTGGATGAATCTTCCAACTACGTGAAGGAATCTGATTCACAAGTTTTAAGTTTCACGAATATTTGAAGACCCGTATAAATAGGAATCTCTTGAAGAATCATACACATTTTTGCAACAATTTGATGAAATATGAAATTGATTTATGACTCTTCGAGTCCATAGATAAAGATAAAGATCCATAAATATTTGAAGATTCATGACGATGTAGAGATTGAATCCTAGAAGTTTCATAAATCTCAAAAAAGACACCGTGAAGGTTCATAAAATTTGAAAACAAATTTAAATGCATTCAACATAATGTTGAAAACTTATAATTCTTAATCTGCAGACTATGCGAGACTCTTCTCTTCTTCTTTTTCTCATAATTGTATTGATAGTACAGTGTTGCGCTTATCGTTCTTAAAGCTGTTAAGTTTCAGCGTATGAAGTCGTATTAATACTAATGTATTCTCCTTATCTCACTTTAAAGAAATTATGAACTCCATGCTGCTCAAAAATGGAAGCTACTCACTAGTTGCAACACTAGTCTACACGCAATCAAAGAGTAGGCCTTGAGCTCGCTTGCACACACTGGGAGACAGCTACTTGCAATGGGGTTAAAGTTTACAGAACATACAGCTTTCTTCGCATTGTACACATTCCTTGCTCCGAGCTCCATCTCCACACTCTCCATCACAGGCAAGCTCACGACCTTATGGTCTAAACGTGCAATGATCTGTTTCAGAACGGAAAGTATCTCCTCATGCCCACAAGCACTTACCACCGGTTTGCCCACACCAATGGAGCTATCGTTCTCCTGCATGTTGCTCGCACACTCGGAGAACACCCGTATCATGAACTCGCCCTCCTCGTTCGGATCGAACGTGGACGGTACGATCACGTACGACCCGGGCGGCAGCCGAAACCGGCACGTCACCTCGCGCAGATTGATGAACGTCGATTTGGCCGCCGACAGGTGTGACGTGAAGAACTCGCGCGGCAGGGGCTTCCGCTGCAGATCGGTCGGCTCCACCCGGTAGATGGCGAACCCGATCGTGAGGCAGGCGATCCCCTTGTTGCGTTTCGAGCGGCGGTTCTTCTGGATGAGCGACACGATCAGCGTGCACTGGTTCTCGGCATCGTGCGCGTCCGGATCGTCCAGCCGGATCACGTACTGCGGGTTGTGCCAGAACGTGTCCGGGTAGTTGCGGCAGCCGCCCGCCGTACTGCCCGGCACCCATTCGCCCTCGAACGCCGACTGGCGCCAGGCGAAGCGGCCCTCCCGGAGCGCGATCGGACAGTCGGGGCTGAGGTGGCACATCTCGACCCGGTCGAAGTACTTGCGGAAGTCCGGGTACGACATCCAGAACTCGCCGTCCACCTCGAACGTCAGCCCGATCGAGCGCTTCGTGTCCTCGCTGATGAAGCGCCACTCGGGCGACTTGTCGCTCCACGCGCCGTTCCACTCGTTCTCGTTGCCCCACGGGTTGCGCAGCCGCAGCAGCTGTATCTTGCCCTTGACGCGCGGCGTCTCGATGTCCACGGCCTGCGCCTTCGTGATGGAGTACGCGTGCCCCTTAACGAGGCCCTGCGGCGTCACCTGCTCCATCTCGCCGGCGCCCGCCTCGATGCTGCACGCGAACATGGCGTAGCTGTTGCAGCCCTTCTCGACCATCGCGAACAGCGCGTCCGGTGCGTCCTTCATCTCGTAGCCCTCGGTCAGCCCGCCGGTAAAGTCCTCCATCGCCTCGCTGGCCGACCCACCGGACAGCGCCTCGTACGACCCGAACAGCTTCGCGTACGCCTTCTCCAGCAGTGCGCTCCAGAACTCGTGCCGCGTCGACGACTTGATGTACACGAGCTGGCCGCGCACCGTCGGCAGCCGGTCGTCCACGACCACATCGTACCACTGGCCGAACCGCCAGAAGCGGAAGTGAAAGATGCCGGCGTAGTCGACGCCCTTCCGGCCGCCCTGGATGCGATCGTTGTCGTCCGGCACGACGCGGCTGAACAGCACCGGGAAGGTGGTGAGGTTGGCGGCCGCCGCCAGCAGCCAGCAGTCCCCCAGCAGGCCCTGCTGGATGTCGAAGCGCGAGAAGCCGTCCGCATCGAAGACCGCCGCGTCCGGGCTGATCTCGTGCGGCCGCAACCACCGGTACTGGGTCGGGCGGCCCGCCGGCGACGAGAAGTGCAGCGAGCTGTCGTCGGCCGGGAACTCCGGATCCTCGAACAGCGTGCCGGTCCGGAGGCAGTCGGTGCGCAGCTTGTAGTAGTCCTGGACGTACGCCGGTCGCTGCGGGTCCGGCTTCGGGTACGCGCGCTGCAAAGGAAGACGAAAGTTAATTAAAAACACGCTCTGGTAACTCTCCTCGCACGGGTGTACTAATACTACTGGGCTTGAAGCTATTCGTCCGGCGAGTTTGGAGGAGTGTCCCGGGGTGTGGTGTTTGCGTGCCGAATGGTCTGTGCTGAAATTAATTACACTCAACGACACACACCAGTGTCCTGTTGTGAAGGCCGGACACGGCACGCAGCGGACGAGTGACGCTTGATATCCCGATGGACGAATAGTTTCTTTTAATTATTCGCATAATTTCCTATAATGCCGGTCCGGTGTGAAGCGTTGCCATTACGATGTCTTACTAATTGTTTACGTTAAATGGTAAACAACTGGCAAGACTGGACTGGACACTAACGGGCAAATCATGTGTCAATTGAAACTTTTGCAATTTTTATAACTCGAAAACTCGAAAACGGTTAGAGATATCGACAAACGGTTTTCACCCAATGTCTTATATTTTTCCAAAGCTTTTTAAATGATCTTCAAAGTTTTTTTAATCCATAAATTTCTGAGATACAACTTGTTACTGCTTTCGTACAAATCGAGGTGTCAATTGACACCTAGAAGGCTATTTTTGACATTTGTTGACCGATTGGTCTGAAATTTTCACCAGTTGTGCGCAAACTATTCTAGTTTTATAATCCGTTGAGTTTGTGATCCCACTCCCTTCGAGTAAAAGTCCGCCAACGTCAAAATTTTAAAAACCTTAAAAACGAAACGTCAAATTTTTCGGAGGCCAAATTCCTTGAAATGGCTTTTTCCGATCAAAATTGCACAAATGGCTTCACCTTGGAACTCAAAAAAGAAGAGTTTTGCTTATAATTTGTAACATTCGGTATTCAGACTACGTTTTTATTGTGAATTGTGAATTGTTTTCAAGACATAACATATGTATTTTTGTTTTATTTATATAGAAGGAAACTTTTTTTCGGTCTACACGAGTTTTCATAGTATCTACAATTGGCCTCGATCGGCACGCGGATATTTCTATGAAGAAACAGCGATATCTGAAATGATGCTACAAGCGTCTACATTTTGGATCGGATTTTTTATATTTTTTGTGAGTTCTGGTACACTTCCCCTATATGACAAGGAATACGGGCTGCGATTTTTTTTTAAATTTTTGACATCGACGGATTTTTACCTTATAGAGCCGGGAGAGGAAACGGGAAGAGGTAGAGCCAAAAGCATAATGGACTATAAAACTATCATAGTTTAGCCGCTACTAGTGAAAGTTTCTGCGCAATCGATCAACAAATGCCAAAAATAGCCTTCTAGGTGTCAGTTGCTACTCCGATTTGCATGAAAGGAGTATTTGATCCATTTGACCGTAAGTATTAAACTAAACGACATCTTGTTAGGATCTATGAAGAATTAATTAAATTCCAGGTTAAAATCCAAGTAATCTTTATTGTATATTTCATTTAGTTTCGGAGGAATGATTTCAAGATTTCGTGAAACAAATTCATGTAACTTTAGGAACTGTTCAAGAATGCATGAAAAAGGCTAAAACTCATCGTCTTTGTTCGGCTCTGAAATTACTACATTGGTGTAAAATGAGACAAATTTTGTTATCAACATCGGTAGGATGTACTCTAAGCGAAATTTTCCTTTTAACCTTTTTCCTTTTTTTTCTTTTTTTTTGCTTTTTTGTAATGTGGCATCTTGTTGGACAAGGGTTGCTGATGCGTATAATCGAGCCATTGTTAGAGGTCACTTGGAAGCCTTCTCAGTATCATGATTTTGAAATTTATCTGGACCAGATGGCTGTCTCTCGTTGGTGAGAGCGTTTGCTTGTAGAGATTCCATGATTTGAAAGGGTTCTTTTGTTGGAACGCTGCTCCACGGCTGGTTCAAACCTTGTTTGCAATACAACGCCACGCTGTGAAGCATCGTTTGCAGGGCACTACACACTTCCTGCTATGATGTGACACAGTTGTGAGCTCTACACATGATTCGGAAAAGTAGTTTCTAACGGGAAATTAATCACTTGCAAACAAAATTCAAACGCATCCTTCAAGAAATCCAATGCATTCCAAAACATCCAAGCCAATAAAGAACAAATTGAGCAGGGTCAAGATCGTTCGCCGATGGTACAAACAAAGGAAAGGTGACCTGTCTTCCTCTCAGTAAAAGTTCCACACTCCCGCAAAAAGAATCATGGACAAAACATGCGCTAATCCCGTGATGACAAAACTGTGGTCCTTCAAATTGAACAAAAACTCGCCTCATTGTTGTCTGAGGTCACTGTCACCAATTGGATCCAAACATCGTATTAGACGACGCTCACGCCAGTATCCCGAACGGTGATAAATAACTTGCTTAACACACGCCTCCACGTCCAACAAAGGGAGCTTCTTTTGAGTGTCCATTAGTGCGTCGGAATTGAAGAAAATGATAGCCACAAGAACTATGCACTAAATTGCGCCACCAGCGCAAGAGGTCGAGACAAAATATCGATCCGTCTGCGGTAGCGTTGAGCAAAGTTTTGTTTTCTTTTTCAAGCAGTACGAACCGGATCTGGCACGGCGCTTATCAGCGTTGCCAATATCTGCCTCGATGTGCGGTGCAACCAACCTGTTGCTGCTCGCTGTAATCCACGGAAGACCGGAGACCGAAACACGCATAAAGAAACGACCTGTGCATGTTTCGCTTAATCATGCTAATCGATTTGTTCCGCCGGTGGAGCAATCATTTAGCAACAACAACAATAACGATCGTGAGGTTTTATTTTGCTCTTTGTTAGCCGTTGACAAGGTATTCTAGCTCCCATTGGTTCTGCCCCTGTCTGGAGCGAGTGCGAACGCGACCCCAGACCGGTCTGATTCACGTCGCGACGTCACGGACTGTACGCCGCCGGTTCGGGGATTTCCGGATTCCAGCAATTACCAGCTGGAAGGGAAAAACGAGCTAAACACCACGCTTGGGATCGTCGGGAAATCAAACGACACTGAAATTCCCATCGAACGGCATTGTTTCGCACGGTTGTCGCACGGAAAGTTTCTCCCTCGCAATGTTTGACGTCGCTGTTTTAAAAGAGTAAACAGAAGAAAAAAAACTGTTATACGCCTCCACCGACGCCGGGTGTGACTGATTTGTTAGCGTGATTGTGTGAAGCTGAAAGGTGCGATAAATGCTACGATCGACGGACGAACGACCGCTCGGTGAGGCAAAACAAAACACGCAGAGAACCTTCACACAAGACGAAGTTTTCGTGCGAGGTGTGCGAGCCAAAAATCGAACAAAAACTTCGCTGTTACTCCAAAGAGAAGGTTTTGTTTTTGTTTTCTTACCCTTCCAAGGTGCTGTTTGGTAGTGAATAGTACACTTGAGGCGATATGTGTTGGTGGATACATGGAAACTATCCTTTATGATGTATTCTGGTTGAGAATTTAATATTTTAACTGACTCTTTTAAGGAGTAGGATCACTTTAACGATTAACTCCTTTTGTTAACGATTAACTACGTTTTCTATTCAATTATAAAGCCGAATCTTTTTGAGAGTTTATTATTGATGGTTCTTGGCGTATCTCTTTTTGAGATTTGAATATTTGTTTGACTCTTTTAAGGAGTTGAATCACGTTTGACTCCTTTCGAAACCGATTAACTACGTACTTTTTCAATTTGAAAGACGAATCTTTTTGAGAGTTGTTTATCGATGGTTCTTGGCGAATCTTTTTCAGAGATTATTCTCTCTCTCTCTCTCTCTCTTTCTCTCTCTCTCTTTCTCTCATCTGAAGTGTATGCTCCCTCAGCTCATTTTAGAAGTTTTGGATGCTCTTTCAACTGTTATTCGAGACTCGACTCTTTTGTTACACTTTGTGGGAGTTAAATCTTTCGGCGACTTTTGTTTGAGAAAAGGGAGTCCACTCACGTGACAAGGCTCTCTTCTGGGGTGTGTTCTTTTTTTGACTAGTTTATGAGGTTTTTTACTAAAGTTCTTCACTTTCGACTTAAGTGCTATATTTTAAGAAGACTCAATTTTGACTCTTATTGATAGTTGATTATTTCATGAATCGCTTGAGGATGTTTGAAAAGAATCACAAGAGATAAATTTGGAAAAGATCTTTGAAAAAAAAACAAGTTTACGATCTCTGCCAAACTTTGAAAACAGTCAGGTCATACAACATTTAGTTACATCAAGAGAGAACCATAAAAATGGAATGGAAGAAGTACACAAAATGTCTATAATATAATAATAATACAATAATACTATACTATAGAAGATCTAAAGAAATGAAGACCTTGATAGAGCGATAAAATCTTCTGAAAACCCCACTTTTTTGTCTCTAACCGTCAAGTGCGTCGCTTAGCTGTTCGCGATCATCATCTTTAATTTATTCTACCCTCCTGCAGCACTTCATTGAACCAAAAACAAAAAACCACAATCGCGAATAAATTTGGCAAAAAGTTGGCTCCCATCGCGAGGTAGCAAACGAAGCGGCTGATAAGAAAAACCGTCTCCTCGCGCGAGAGGTCACCAAGCAGGAGCGAGCCCACCACGCGCTGTTGTGGTTTACAATCGCCAGAAGCGTAACCGCTTCTTCGCTTTGCCGATTGTTACGTACGATCGTTAGTGCGAGCGAGCCCTCAGAATCCGACCAAACCAAAAACCGGTTTCGGAGGTGTCTCGGCTGCCGTTCTAGAATGGGAACTTCGCAAGCGAAGACGATAAAGAACCACAGAATCCGGAGCACGCCGCACCAACGCCAGCGCGGTGAAGGTTGAACAAACATTTCGGGGGCGCCCGCATGATGCTCGTGTGTTTTTTTTTTCTTCGATCTCTTTATCACTTCCTGCCGGTCATGGTTGCGCGGTTTTAACCGCGTGAAGGTCGTGGAAACAGCGCCAGCGAACGCTTGGAACGGATTTTACGCGGTTCCTCCTTGAACGGACGTTGCAGCAGCAGCAGCAGCAGCACCGATGCACACGATCGCGTACTTGCTCTAACAGCCAGAACGTCCTAGAACTGAGGCACACACCAACACTTTACGCCACACAGGTGTTGGCTAAATTTAAATTGAAACACTCGGGGCACGGTCTGTGACACACTCTTCAAACTTGGGGACACTCTCTGGCACTCGCACTTGGGACATATCTCGAACCGGGACCACTTACGCCATTGCGATCGAACTCGATCGGCATGAAGCGCGTCCGCGACTGATGCAGCGTTGGTTTGACCAGCGTGGTCGTCACGGTGGTCGTCGACATGGGGTTGCCTGCAGACATCTGACTGCTGCCCCGGGACGCCTTCAGGAGCTCCTCCTGTGGCCGGTGACTGGTTCGCGTGAGAACCGGCATCGTTGCCCGCAACACTGAGACTTCACTTCACTGAGGCACTAACGCCAGGTCTACCCGGGCCGGCGTACGTTCGCGAACTGACTCCGGGGCCGGTTGCGTGCGCAATCTTTGCCTCGCACACATCGGCATTTCGCGGAGCGTTCGTTCGGTCGTTCGTTGGCTCGTTCGTTCGCTTGTTTCGGCTTTTGGTCCTTTCGCGTGTGTTTTGCTTTTTCGGCACTGGCACTGGATGTCAGCGGTTCCTGATTTGGCTGCTTGCGCCGGCGAAGGGAATCTTCTATCCGGCGCAAAACCCCGACTGCAATCGTACAGCCGCCGGTCGTGGGACGTGCAATGGTTTGCAGATTAAAGATCGGGGAGCAGTGTGTTGTTTACACGCGGAAACGGTTGATTTAGACGCGTCACATCAAATCAAAACGCTGACGCAGCGAAACGCGATGGGTGTGTGTAAGTTTGTAGTTAATGATCGCTAGTCATGATCGTGTGAGAGTAAAACTTAATAACAGATTTGTTGATCAATCGAAAATGTT
Organism: Anopheles dirus; assembly: GCA_000349145.1. NCBI lineage: Eukaryota > Metazoa > Arthropoda > Insecta > Diptera > Culicidae > Anopheles > Anopheles dirus. The sequence goes on from KB673534.1 coordinate 5,819,196, forward strand.
TAAGTGTTATTTAAACTGGTCTTTTTCCATGTACCAGTTCCTTTTTTCACTATTTTTTATTAATTTTATCTAATTTGTTTATTTTTTAACATTGTTTTCTTTACAAATAAATAAGTTTGATGAAATGTACAAACATCAGTATTAACTAGACAATGTGTGTGATATTAAAAAAAACACAAGAAACTCAAAATTGTGAGACAAAAAGATATTCCACATGGTAAAACATAAATAAAAACAAAATCCCAAAAATATTAAACAAGTATATAAAATAAGTAACATAATAAAAATAATATAACAAAACTATAACACATTCTTATCCCGAAACAACATGTGCAATACAAACTAATTTTTATTTAAATCAAAAAACTTTTTGCATAAATCAAGCATACGTACATTTAAATCAAGCCATCAAGCCAAGGTTCTATTCAAACATTAAGTTTATGTCGAAAGTCTCGAAGTCTGAACGTAAAGGTGTTAAGCAGAGTCTAAGCATAACTAGTTGATATATACTTAGTTCAATCAATGTTGGTCCGAGATTAAATATGTTACAGCAGCAGAAATAAAATTTACAAAATTGATATTATAGTGCTTCAATGATAGAAAAACTTTATTGAAAAACATCTAAATAAGCCCTATTATTACCACCAGACATATGGATATTGATATAATACTATATCAATGCAATACGAACACAAAGTTCATGCTTTAATAAATAAAGTAAAAAGCAAGTTTAAATAAAGAACAATTGATTCCTAACAAATTGTATCTATACATCTATTAAAATCTAGAGCCTGCTACTTAATAGAATGTTCCCTTCTCTCAAATGTACGACTAACCCCAAGCGAACGCTTACAACGGCGACATGCGACTGTCATAAATTCCGTCCGTGTCTCCCCGGTGTGACCTTCCCTCCAACAACGCGCGGACCGAGCAGAATCCTCAAGTTCACGGGCGTCACTTGTCAGCCAGCGGGTCGTCTTTCTTGGCGCCCGAACGGGTGCCGCTTTGTATGAAACGCAACGCTACGTTCCATCGGCCGCATTGGCGGCAGACGTTAGATTTACATTATTTTCTCTTGCTTTTTGACGAGCGCCAGAGACGGAACCGTTTCTTGGCACGTCCATTACGGTAGGTTAGGGTTATGCAGGAAGCCAGGGACAGGGAGAACGCCAGGACTTTGCAGTTTTCGATGCAGAAGAGTATTCAAATTTGTCTTTGAAGTTTTCACGTACCCATGCGATTGTATTTCAATATATGCGGAACGAACGGGGTGTATAATTGTATACCTTGGAAATGAAAACAAAGTCACCAAAAAGACGTCCTGGCGGAAGCGGATCATCTGGCATCTGGCGCATCGGGAACCCAAGCCGGAGGTAGCCTCTATCGCGACAAACGTCGTACTATATTTAAACCACCGTCACATACCACCACAAAACACGCGTTAAAACATATTTTCTGCCCCCGTTGTGTGTGTGTGTCAGTACCGCCCTCGCGGGAAACACATGTTTTCATAATCCCAAAGGCAGCGCTTTTTTTGTTTTCTCTCTTTGCGAAGGGAAAACCCAGTCCTAGGAAACACTGCGCTCGCTGGCTGCTCTGGTTGGGTGTGAAGGTCATCAGCACCCCGTTGAACTCTGTGCTCCACCGCGCCATATGGCCCTGCTTGGTGCTTCTCCTAGCGGCGAAGATAGCAGCGCAGTTTTGCCATGTCAAACTCAAGGTTCCCGGGTTGGAGAGTTGAAATTTTTATCGATAAATCGATGGACTAACTAACTTGCACCGTTTTCACATCATAACCGGCACAGACTCCGGGTACGCCGGGCAAAACAAAGCTAATTGACGTCAGATCTCGAATGGTTCGGGCGGCCGTCAGTGGGAGATGCTACAGAAGAAATCTGAACCAGCCATTCCTCACTCATCCGTGATCGTCTTTCGAGGTTTGATGGCGAGCGGATGATATGCAACCGAAATAATTAACACGGATTCGAACACACCCATGCAATGTTTTAATGGTGTTGTGACAAAGAACATCCCGGTTAAGTTTCGATAGCAGTGAATTTTGGGTGCCTTTGTTTCGAGTCTACGTGGCTTTGAGCCCTATATGCTCTATTATCAAACCCATTTGTAAGAGACTTTATCAATTGGTAAGGCTCACAATCAGGTCTTATATCCGACCAATCTGTTCCTCAAGTGTTGCCTATAAGAGCTTGACTGTTGGAATACATTCCAGGCGACTAGAGTTACTAATGGGAGCGATCTGCTACCACAAAACTATATCGAAATAGTTGTATCATCCTAAGAGAAAGATGGCGGTTGCCATGTACTGCACACAAGGTCAATAGAATTAGGGTAAGGGGTTAATGTGCTAATAAAACCGGCTACAATAGCGGTAATCAAACGATCAAACGAACGAGTTGGACGATTAACAATTAGTCGTGTGTGTTGAGGCCTCGCCAAATGGACTCAACTGGATCAACTGGTGTAATATCCACTCGGAAATCTCTCATCCAAGTTTGACGACCAAGACGTTCTGTTTTGACAATTTTTCCAAGGTGTCATAGGTTCGTTTATTTTAGTTGGTTCCTCCCAGTTTGAAACGAGTTCAGTTCTTTATGCTGAAGTTATTCTTGGCTAGAATGGTATTAACTTACAAAAAGACTAGGGATCAAGAACTTCAAGAACTTCAAGAACCGCTTTCATCAAGTCAAAGGCTGGCAGACGCTAACGATGTAGCAGCATTTGATTTGCGGTTCTCCTAAAGAACTATCAAATGATTCCTCACTTATGTTAGCAATGTACTCAAAGTTGACGTACAGATCTCTAACAGATGACATGCTCCTAAAGTCTTCCTAAAAATCACATTTTTAGCAAATTAGTAACGACAACAATGATGACTTCTTTGGCGCGACAAGGCTGTAGAATACACATAGCCTTGGAACTCACATACGCCTCGGAGTCTTGGAGCCTATCCATATATTAGACAACTCTCTTAACAGTGGTTCAACTTGGAACAAAAAATGTATAACATCTGTATAAAAATGATGTTGTTCTTCCATATAAATACGATCCAAGTGTGTTACATACGATTAAACAGCTAGATGGCGCTACTGTACGGATAAGAACGTAAAGAATCGTTTGTTGATCGGTATCATAATGTGAAATTCAACTGTTGAACACCAAACTTGATCTCAATCAATCCATGCAGTTCGCGAGCACTTCCAACGCTTCCCTTCATCTATCGAGCGGCTTGTAAGTCTCAGTACTGTCAAATGTCAACCAATAGAGCTAATATTTGAAGGCGTGAGTCAATATTGTATGTAAAAACAGCAATTAAATTGAAAATTGCAAGTTTGTAGTTTAGTAAGTGATTAAAGATATGTTATCTCTTGCAGTATCTATTTGATTCTACCATGATTGTATCGCCCAAATGCTATCGAATATCACAAACGATGGTGAGTAATACATCGGATTAGGCACTTCCCCATCGCTTATCGCCGGAAAAGATAAGAATCGGGAGACCGATTCCTAATTGCTTCTAGCAAACAAAATTCTCTCTTTCCACTGATCGCTTATGGCTGTATGCTTTGTAGTTTCGCTGGGTTTTCGCAATTTGCAATACAAACCACGCGAGCGATCCCCGAACGCCAACATCTGGGGCTGCCACAGCAGCGCGAACGTTCGGCTGCGTCCGCCGTAATATAAATAACCCGTTTTGCACGGCCGCAATCGCCACCGCCGTGCAGCCAGATGGATGTGTCAATGAAAGAATTATTTTAAAAAGGGCGGCCGACCCTACTGCTGCGGAGCGATAAATTCGTTCCCATTTCGACGGAACACACCGGTGACACAGCGGTGAGGAAGAGAAATTATTTTTGTCTCAAAGTAAAGCATTTCGCGTCGCCCAGAGTACGAAAATTAATGCGTTTTGCGTCGGCTGACTCCCGCCGCCCCGATCGGGTCACGTCGGGTTAAAGTAAACATTGGCCAAGAGAATGTGGGTAAATATTTTGTTCGGCACGATTTGTTGTTTTTGTTTAAACTTCATAACATCGAATTCTGTAAGTCGGTACTGGCATACGTATGTGAGGTTTACCGTAGATCGATCGTATAGCTCGATCGTTTAAATCTTGTTTGTCATCTTGAGACGATTTTTCAGAACGGATATGGGGACGCCCGGTACTTTGTTCCCTACAGGATAACCTCGAAAAACCCTACGGGTAATCGAGTGAGGAGATGTTGCATTTCATGAGGTGAGAAATTATATTTTCAAAGTTTTTTTTAATAAAAATTAAACTTATCACTTCAACGTGAAATTAACGTGAAAGAAGCGATCATTACTTGCATCCAATTACCTTGTATAACACTAGTCATCTCCAATATTTTACCTTGCCTTTCACTCAATCACTAACAGGGCCTTCAACTGTCATCTGTTCCAACGTTCTCTGGAGTGAAACGCTCACACACGCGAAAGGCTCTCTTATTCCGTTATAGTTTTTCTCCATAAATACAACTTTATTTATAACAAAAATTTAAAAAAAAAACTTCAACGACGCGTAACATCGATATCAAAAGCGCAACCCGCGGTGCGTTAAAACGGTAAAACTTTGTTCGATTTCCCGTGGTACTTAGCGTGATAAGTGATGAAAGACTAGCACAACAGCGAAACCGGAAGTGGAAGATGTGCGCGTACCGAATTGTGATGTGTTAGACACCGGTTTTGTTTTTGGAGCTTTCTTTCGAAAGGTTCTAAATTTTAATTTTAAGAAGAATTTTTACGTGCCTCTTTTGTCACCGACGCGGAAGAGATAAACGTTTGAAACAAACGTTCGACAATTAAGTTATTTCATCGTGACGTGAAAAGCCGACCATTAGAAGGTAAGAGTATAGACTTTTTTTTGTTTTTCAACAGAAGATCGAACGGAACAGTAAAATACTAAACTTAGGCGCTAATGCAGCCACCGAACTCTGAGTTGCAGACAGCTGCCGTGATTCAACGTGATTTCGAGCACTGATAATCGCACAGAATCGCATTCGAGGACGTAGAAAATGCTGGCCAGGAGAGGACGACGGAGGCCTTACGAGTAGAGCGTCTTCTCCACCCATTCGTCCATGCTGAACGTGGCCTGGTTGGTGCCGTCAATGTCGCGCTCGCGGAAGATTTCTGCGTTTGTGTGTGAAGAGCGTGGGAAGTGGTAAAGCCACAAAATCTCCATTAGTTGTTGGGCCGCTAAGCAAGCAAAAGACACACTTACCGATCATGGTCTTGATCTTGACCGCACACATGATGAAATCGTCGAACGGTATCGTACCACTGCGCGAGCCGTACCGGTGCACCAGCGCGTTAAGGATCCGATTGTTCAGATGGTAGCCGGCCGAGTTAAGGGCCTCCCGCAGCTGGAACGGGCTCAGCCGGCCTGAGCCCTCCGTGTCGTACAGCTTGAAGACCGCCTTCCACTTGGCGATGTCCGTTAGCAGCTGCTGGAACTCGTCGAACCCGAGTTTACCGGTGTGATCCACGTCCAACATGGCGACCATCGCCCGGCACACGTCCTTCGAGAAGCCCTCGGACGAAATGTTATCTGCGTGCGTGCGCGTATTTGTGTGTGCATGTGTATGGAAGAAAGAAGAGATCGAAGAGAAATATTAGCGTCTGGGAATTTTATCCAACGAACGCGGGCATCACACATCTACTAATATAGGGTCAGGGCAGAGAACTAGAGGATTCGATAGGCCCCTGTGCAGTTTACTGGACACTTGACCGGATGATGGCGGGCTAGAGGTTGCTACAGTGCGCTGGGTGTTACCTGTAGATGGCTAGAAGAAGATTATTCAGATAACAAAAAACTAGCATAGATCGCTGTGCTGCATGGGAAAGTTGCATATCTCCTTTTTCACACTTTTCACTCTCTTCTCTGCTCTGCTGTTCTTGTTTCAACGAGTCTTAATCCACATTTGCTAGCATGCTTGGGATCTAATAACATTCCAACAAACTAATTCGAACAGAAAATACTTGCGCATGTTTAGCTTCATTTGAAGCATCATTCCCAGTTTTACAAAATTTTGATCTATTTTTCTTTATCCATATTGTTTTGCGTTAGTTGTGGGAAAGTTAAAAAAAACAGCGAACGAAAACGAAACTTGCGCCAAGCATCTTCGATACATACATCGAATTTAACAGCAAAATAGTGTTGCAAACGGAAACTTCTTTACCTGCCCAACCTGACGCGTGCTCGGCGCGTGTTCAGTGCGCTAAAAATGAGTAAGAGCAGATAGAGTGGATGATTTGCACGGCAACTCCTGGTCGTAACGAGTTTACTATGTAGCGAGAACCAAAAACATGTTAAAAATTCACGATTGCGACAAAAAGACATGAGTCGCAGGATGAGTTACTCCTAGATGTCAGTGTCGAAACATCTGCATTATGATCAATGAAGCGAATGGGTTGTGAAAATAAGAGATGATCTAGGGCGATCATTAGGTGGCCAATCCTAGAGTTTTCTGGAAAAATATGAGACGTGCTAGACAGCACAGCACCTAAGCGGATAGAATAAGGTCTCTTAGTTTGGCAAGGTCATAAGAATGGATGAAAACGGTGTTAATTACGCATTTATGAAGTGATTTGTCACGAGGTAAAACAAATGGTGGTAACAAATCGCGCCAAAAAGTATATAATTCCTCTGATGTTCTTCTTGCTTCTATTAAAATTTCAATATTAGTATCAAAAGTTTGCCATTTGTGTATAAAATCACTTAGGTGTAAATTTTCTACCGATATTCTTCCTGCTTCTATGCTGTTATTAAGGTATTCTATGTTGTTAACTGTAACATTTTCGTGCGCACCAGCTTCTATTAGCTTTCTTATGCATACAAATAGTCATCAACTAACTCCTTTCTCGTCACAATGCTTTGAAAGACACATTTGAACGGAAAGTTTAAAGATAGGAATGCTCAGGAAAGATATACGGTGGATTATCCCAAAAAAAAGTACCTCCTTAAGATAGAAAGTCTCTCTAAAATGCTCCATTTTGACAGTCACAACGTTCCATATAAAAACGATCATAATTCATCGCCATCAGATGAATAATGCCACTCAGTTTGTGGTGTCGTGTAGAGCGTGCCTTATAATCGGGAGTATTTGGAGCGTTCTCAAAACGAGAAACGGTAGTATAATCAAGCGTGTATTCCAAATTTCTTTACTAAGAAGTTTGTCAAAGATAGGAATCTCTTCGGGTGGTGGTTTTTACAGATGTTTGCACTATATTACAAATCAAAATCAACGAATTCCAACACTAGACATTGGGATACTCCGGTGGGAACCGTCTGTTGGGATTCACCGCATGAATTTCAAAGCCCTTCTGCATGTGGCTGACATGGGCCATGCTATTCTTATCCAAAATATCTCCTAGAGTTGTTTCCCCTAGTGGTAGGTCCGTTTGTAAAGATCGGTTTTTCTCTGTCGTTACAACCACAAAGCCCTTCCCACGCATAACAGAAGGCATTTCTTCCTCACTAACATCGTTTGCCCTGGGGTAAACCTATAATTAGATCAAACTAATGCAAATAAATACTTCCTACACACCTGCCAGTTTTTCACACTACGTGCAAACTTCCCGAAAACCCGCAACCGCAACATCTCACAGCCACACGGAACACAAAACAGATGTGGGTTTCTCCGCGGTTGGAAACAAAATTAATTACTTTAGTGCAAGGCACATCGACAGGCACAGCGAAACAAAAAAAAGCATCTCAAAACGCACACTGCAAAGGACACTAAGCACACACACGGTGTAAAAAAGCGTAACATTGTTAGTAGACGAAACAAAAACAAGAACTGAACAGAGGTTTCGTGATGTTTTTGGCTGGGAATCGGGCAGCGATTCGCACAAATGTGCACGCAACCGTCACGAACAGTGATAACCTCTGATTAGACCTAGCACTGTGTAGATTGAACACATTCCAATCGCAGATGTAGGCACTCCATGAGGGCAGTAAAAAAAATAATTGCTAAGCAAAACCAAATGACAGTTGTTGGGTTGTTAACACGCAAAGAAACGTGACATTGCGTCTTTCATAAACAAAACAAAAACGGTTTCCATAACCTATTCCACGTTTCGGAACGGTTCTTTACGTCCTACTCATCCTTTTGTACACAGATAAAAACTTGTACACGCTCGCCCACAGCGAATCGGGTACAAATGCATTTACTCTCACCGTGCAGCGGCTGGGCCGGTACGATTTGGCTTTCCAGATTGGCCGGCCCGGAAGGATGCGTGCCGCGGCCGCCACCACCATCGTCGTCGCTCCCGCCGAGGACGCCCTTGCAGCACATGTTCAGCAGCATGCTCAGCAGATCCTCAATACCCCCGCCGGGTCCGGCCGCCGCACCGCCGACGTCCGCGTTCTGTTGCGATGCGTACGCCTGCCGGTTCAGCCCGTTCAGCGAGGACGTTTTCGGTAGATCTACGGAAAGTTTCGTCGTCGATTATGGCCGCCGAAGGAGTAGCAGGTTGGAGCAGGTCGTACCGACGAGACAGACACACCCAGTTGCGATGTTATCGTGGGACGGGCACAACCCATCATGACAGCAACGAGTAACGAATAATCGAAGGATGGGCAGGTTGAGTGATGTGTATGGACGTAAGTGTTGAACGTTAAATCAAACGACGATTAGTTGGCGTGAAAATGGGTGAGCAAACAACATGACGATGATGTGATTAACGGTGTTTTGGGACAAAAAAGAGAAGGACACAGAAACAACATGAGAACCCGGACAAATTCACGCTGATGCGTTACATATATCATCTCCTCCCGTGCTTTCGAGTACAAACCATAGCAAAACCACATCAGGAAGAAAATTGATTTATGCTCTACAAATAATTAGCTCAAAATATATCTCATGGGAAAAATATAAAAAAACGGCTCCAAATATTGCAATACCAATACCTACAAGATAAATAATACGAGATTGGAGCAAACTTATCAAAACACAGCGCGACTATAAGAAGAAATGAGTCTGAAAATCCAATATCGGCCACGCCAATATCAGATTATAATGCTCCAGACGCTGCTTCCCAGCAGAGGGTATCTAATAAACTATTGAATGAAGCGTTAACAGAGCATTTTGGCAAAGGACGCACTTCGTTAACGATATTTTTAACTTAATTATACTAATACTTTCTATGAGCACTTGTTAATTACGCGTTTCGTTGTGAAGATTAGATTTCATGCATCCCGGCAGACAAATCAAGATGGCGCCAAAAAGTATGCAATCCGCAGCAGTAACCAAAAACTCGATACGCTTTACTAAGGCTAAACAAATAAACTACGTTTATGAAACGTATTGTCGTGCGAATTGCATACTTTCGAGCTGATTCAGAAAGAAGCGTCAAAATATATACGACTTGCAGCACAGAACGCTTTACGAATGCTTTGGTAACGTTTTATTCGTAACTTTTGTGAATATTCCCCGCTGGGAATGCAGTCTACACCTTTTTTGGGAATTCAATAAATATTTTCTACTTTGTTATTCGTTGTAGTGTATAAGAAGGTTGAGAGCAGGCTGTATTCGAAAGCAAGGGAAACCTACACACGTGCAGCAATCACTTTTCGCGGTTAGTGAGGTTAATGGGTGTTGCTTATTGGGAGGCGGGGTTTGCTTATCGTAAACCATACAACTTTGCTACAACTGATTCAATTTAGCAAACGAAGATAAGCGTTATCGGGATAAACATTCTTTTAAATAGTTAAGCTTAAAAATTTTGTTGCCACGTGTTCTATTTCTGGTAAATTGTTTCATCACAGAATGAAACATATTATGATTTTCTTCAGTGAATACTTGTTTGCTGCCTTAAGATGAAGGACACAGAATTTAAACTAGTTTAACAAACGTTTCAATTTGCTGGTGAATACCGTGAAAATGACGAACAAAAATGTAAAATGATAAATGACACAAACGACAAACTCACGTTTAAGGGTGAACATTAATTAACCGAACTATCCCTGCACCAGAAGTTACTTACAATCATGCTCAAAATAGTGTTGTGTTATGGACAGTGCAGAGCCTCTCTCACTTTTTTGTTGATCTACGAATAGTTTGGTTAGAGTATATTCTAAACTAATCTAAAGAGGTTTTCGGCTTTGAACCGTAGAGCTAAAGAAAGCTGTACGAAACACAAACAACTTACTTAAGCTATTATAGTCCCGATTTTCTGTCAATTCTATACATCGTAGTGAATAATTTAGTAACAACACAAACTCTAAAGGTTCTAATCTAATAACATAAACGTATTGAACATGATGTAGACAATTTGAAATTATCCTTGTAACTAACTAAACTATGAAGTTAAAAACACTTTGTACCTATTGTCCTTGAAGTTTAGCAAAGATGTTCTTAAGAGATAGAGAGATCTCTTCTCTATAAACCCGTTGGAATATAGAACACTTGCTTCCTGTTTATCTAACTAACCGTGCTCTTATCATAAACGAAAACTATTTTCATGCAAGGAATAGCAACCCAAATGAAAGAACTCTCAATAACGACGGTGTGCAGATTATAAACTAACCCCAAAAAAAAGAGAATAGCAGACGAGGGCGAGGGGAAGAAACTATCCGAGTTTTGTCTTTTGTTCAACTTCACCGCCAGCAAGGACACTTACCGTCACGGAAGGAATGATCGAGGATGCGCTTCAGCTCAACCCAATCGACCTCACCGTCCGCACCGGCCACGTCCAGGAACAGACGCTCCATGGCCTGGCGTTGCGGAGACGGCTGGACGAATCCGGGCACATCGGGCGCAATCTGTAATAGCAAGGAGAGCAATAGAAGCGATTAGTGTCATTGTCGCTGAACCCCACCGTGGCGCAGTGCATCTCTTACCCGATCATCGATGTCCCCGACGCCGACATTATCGTCGTTTTCCATCATACCGTTGGCAGTTTCGGAGAACACGCGAATAATGAACTCGCCCTCCTCGTTCGGCTCGAACGTGGACGGTACGATCACGTACGTGCCGGGCGGCAGCTTGAACCGGCAGCTCACCTCGCGCAGATTGATGAACGCGGGCGAACGTGCGGCCGACGCGTTGTACTTGAAGAAGTTCATCTTCAGCGGTTTCTGGGCAAGGTCGCGCTCCGTCACGCGGTACACGGCGAACCCGATCGTCAGACACTCCACGCCCATGTTGCGCCGGGAGCGACGGTTCTTCTGCAGCAGCGCTATGATCACCGTGCAGTTGCCCTCCTCGTCGTCCTCGTCCGGGTCCTCCAGGTTAATCACGTACTGTGGGTTGTGCCAGAACGTGTCGAGATAGTTACGGCAGCCGCCGGCCGTCGTGCCGACGGCCCACTCGCCCTCGAACATCGACATCTCCCACCGGATCTTGTCTCGATTGAACTGGTCGTCGCTCAGCGAGTCCGGGCTCAAGTTACAGATCTCCATACGGTCGAAGTAGCGCGTGAAATCCCGATACGACATCCAGAACTCGCCGTCGTGATCGAAATTTAGGCCCAGCTCATGCTTCTGCTCGTCCGGGATGTAGCGCCACTCTGGCGACTTATCGCTCCACGGTCCATTCCATTCCGCCTCGTTACCCCACGGATTGCGCAGCCGTATGAGCGGTATCTTGCCCGACCGACCCGGCGTCTCGATGTCCACCAGCTGGATCTTCGTGATGGAGTACGCGTGGCCCCGGATCAGACCCTCGGACGTTTCCGCCTCCAGCACGTGCGGATCGGCCTCGATGCTGCAGCCAAACATCGAGTTACGCCGGAATCCCTTCTCGATGATCTCGTACAGGTTCGGTGGCGTTTGGTCCTTCAGATCGTACATTTCCGCCACGCCCCCGGTGAAGTCCTCCATCGCCTCGCAGGTGGTGCCACCGCGCAGCGACTCGTACGAACCGTGCAGCTTCGCGTACGCCTTCTCGAGCAGCGCGCTCCAGAATTCGTTCTGCTCGGACGAGCGCATGTAGATCAGCTGCCCCCGGTACGTCGGCAGTCGGTCGTCGATCACCACGTCCACCCACTTGCCGTACTGCCAGAAGCGGAAGTGAAACACACCGGCGTACCCGTCCTCGAAGCTGTTGTCCTCCGGCACGACGCGCAGGAACATCTTCTGGTCCTGCGTCAGATTGGCGCAGGCGGCCAGCAGCCAACAGTCACCCAGCTCACCCTGTTGTACGTCGAAGCGCGAGAAACCCTCCACGAAAAACTCCGGCCCGTCGCAGATCTCGTGCGGGCGCAGCCACTCGTAGTGTCGGTCGGGGCGCTTCGAGTACATCAGCGAGGCGGACGTCGCCGGGAACTCGGGATCCTCGAACAGTGCCCCATTCTCCAGACACTGCTGGCGAATCTGATAGAAATCCTGCACGTCGGCGCTGGACCGTTGGCCACTGCTACGCTCATTGAGCTGTGGAAGCAGAGGAACAGCAAAAGAAATGATTAGTATGCAAGAACGAACTAGAATGTCCTAAATACAGGCTTTTCGCTTTAAGAGTCACATCGAATCGACTGTTTGCAACGCTTCTGACCCGGTACACATGACTTCCATCGGACTGTGAGCGTGAACTTATCACTGGTAGCCGAGGCAGACGTCGACGGCAATGTACAGGGCAGTGTGCACGGTTCTTTTGGTGATCCTGACTCGCATGCTGATGGTGGTGACGTTGAAATCGACACTGGTGTCTCTTATGGGGACAAGCATCTGCTCCGGAGTGGTGCATTATCACACGACGTCAGGCACGCGCAACGGTGTACTACGACAACACCGACACGATTGACCTGTTTCTCTGCGAAGAAAAGCACTCCCTTAACGTCTCCCGCTGAGGGATACACCGATGTCCCGCGATGCAGTAAGTGCTTTGAATGTTTCTACACTTCCCAGGGGTCGTATACATACCTTGACCCTGACGGAACTTACGATTGCGACATCTGGCCAAGGTAACTGATTCAAGTTCGAACCCTGCATACGCTTTCGAGATCACTTCATTGACAGACGGATTTAAACCGTGTGGCTGAATCTTTCGGTTACTTCGGTTGTCACAAATAGGGTATATACAAACGGGTTACGGAGTTGAAATTCGTCTTTGAATCATTTTCCATGTTTGAAATGAAATTACAATGATTTAGAGTACAATGTGTGAGCTGACTATCTACGGAATTTGACATTCTTTTTTATGCGACTTTGGGACTCTTTTGGGACACTTCAATCTTGACGAAGGCAAGAATCATGGGAGTCGAATTTCGAATCGTCTCCAGTGATAGCGTAGAAACAGTGACTCACATGTCACATGCGTGTGAGCATATCTCAATCACCTATTAAACAGAAACTTGTATTGAAGCAGCATGAACACATATTTGATGATATGATGTCTTAAAGTTTTTTAAAGGTTTTTTTCAGTATTAAAAATATTTACTTGAATGTTTTATGAGTTGTTAAGGATAAATGTATAGCTTATGAGTGAATTGATTAGAAACGTCTGTTGTGTTATCCAGACTAATTATTTAACAATTTTCAATCTCATCTTAAAGCAAAATATCAGTCTATTCCTGATACTGCCAGAAATTCAATTGATCAAGGATAAACATCCCATTAGGAGGTACATACTGAAACTTGCTTCGTCACGTTGAACCCAAGTCAGATCGAGCCAGTCGTCTCCAACGCTATATAATGCCGATATTAGGAAACTTAATCTTGGTCAATAAAAAGCAATAAATTCAATAAAAAGCTAAAGCGATAACTCTAGATTACGCATGAGACAAGAGCGATAACCTGAAGAATGCACCGTGCTCTTACGGTATCAAAAGCTCCACTTTCTCTTCTTACCTCAGCGGTCACATCCTTGAACTTGTTCCGCCTCCGGTACCCATGCCGCCCAAAGCGTGGCAACACATCCGTCACATTCAAAATGTGTCCCTCCACAACACTCTGCAGGGCACCCTTTTCCCGCGCGTTCTTCCTAAGTCCCGCATCGGCCAGCTCGGCACCGGGCACCAGCGGGACGGCGCACTCCTGCCGACTCACGACCCCAACGCGACACACTTTATCACCCATCAGCGACATCACGATCGGTTTAAACATACGCCAACAGGAAAATCAACGACAGGCTGCCGTTCCCGATGCACAAATTCCCGACGCGTTCGCTCTGAACGTCTCTCATCGCTGGTTGCAGCGAAACTGACCCCCCAAACAATCACATTTTCTTTGCTCGCTATCGAAACGGGGTCGTCGTTTACCGTTGTCTACGTAACACCATCGGGTGCAGATTGGTTCAATCGGCAGTGGAAACAATCGATAAGGGTAAGCAGATATGATTGTTTCCCGGAACAGCTAGCACCAACTTTTTATGCAACACCCCAGTTCAAGAACAGAGCGTGTGAAGAAGTGGTGCTGGCAGGACCATGGAGAATGAACCTCGCCTCAGAGTGTTGTTTACAGCAGGAAACTTTGGCAATTAAAAATCGGCCAACGTCTGCCGTTTGCTGTGAAAGAAAAGTTTCTTTGCATGGTTTTAGAATGTTTTTTTTTCTTCTCCCCGATGCAATACGTTGGAAACAAGGTTCTTTAAAAGTAATATATGTACTCATTACTACCGAGCACTACACTCCCTTTTAAAGACAGCAATTGTTGCTAATGCTAGATCCTGTAGTGAGGAATTAAATCCAATTAAACAATGCCCAACAATCTTGTAGCTCGGTAGGTGATAAAATTGCACATGCTTGAGCTACAGTGGTTCACAATCATTATGGTACGACAAAGATGTTTGCATTTGTGATTGAATATATTCTATAAAGTGTTTTGTTGGACGGAATAAACAGCTTCAGCCTAAGCATATCTGTGTGAAAAGGTATGCTATCTACAGTGTTAAACATTATCGAACGGCAAAAGTAGCTAGTCACCAGTAAAACAAGATCTTGCTGCACGGATTTTATACTTTGCAGAGCATAACATGCAATAGCTCACGTCATAAGCAATCCGCGGCTGTTTTTGTCGATGTGATGACGATTACGAGCTTATTCGTTCAAGCCCAACTGTAGATTATGGAGAAACATCTTTTTCCAGCGTTCCTCACCTTAGCAGTATCGGAAAACTAAGCGGTTGTTCATAAGATGGACAAGTAGATTCAATAGCTCTGCCCAAATAAATATTGAATAATATAATATTAAAGCGCCTGCCTAATGTGACAAATGGATATTTCCGTATATATTGCGTGCTGTTTGATACGACAGCATAGGGTTAGGTTGATTGGAGACACATCTAGAGAATGTAGAATGTAGAGAAACTCCAAGCATTGTAACAAAAGGCTCTGAAGTTGTTAATGCTTCAAACTCATGTTCGGATCCTCAATGGAAAATCGTTCTCATTCTGTCCCACGATCGTCGTGTGCAGCTGTAACTATCCAGTTATTTCATCGCGCTGTCTTGTTTGTTTGCGGAATATACATTCTTTCCGCCCGGAAATTTGTGATTTTGTGACTGACGGTGCAGCGTGGACCTTACCGCTACCCTCGCCCTTCGTCGACCTTCGCAAACAGGGCAACAGTGTGCAGGTGTGCACCCCCCGCGTGCACCAGTTTTCAATTTCTTCCGAAGGTCGTCACGAACGAACGAGCGAGCATTTTCGTATTTGCAACTGTAACACGACTCCAGCGAGCTGTTGTTGCGCGGCGGTGTTTAGTAGCTACGGTTAGTTTGCATCGGAATGCACCCAGCGAAGTGAGATTACCCGTGCCCGCTTGTGCCACTGGCGGTCGCGAGATTCCGAATGAATGCTAATTCGACAGTCAGTAGTCGTCGCGAGACGGTCTGTGTGTTAGTTCAGAACAGAGTCGACCGTACCGCTTCTATTCATCACCGGCACTACCACAGCGACACCGGCCATCAGCATCATCTCCTCCGAGCCGGTAATGGAGCCGGTTTCTGTGTTTACGTGGAATTGTACCGTCGTTTTATTATGCGCCAATGAACGTGACATTGAACGATCTCGCGGACCTCGAACCTTGTCGCGCGCCGTGGACCACTTACCACTTTCATGTTCTTAATGCTCGGCAGGAAGCGCTTGGTGTCCGATTCCTTCTTCACGAACATCTCGTTGATGACACTGCCGATGTAGTCGGTGGCGGCACTCGTGATTGCCTGACCGGCCGCATCGAACAGCTGCTTGCCGGCCCCACTCAGGAGGCCCTGCGATCGGAGGAAGAAGCCGAATTAGCGAGAGTTAGGCAATTGGAGGCGCGCGTGGTTCGTGTGTGTATACCTTTAGCTCGTCCATGGTTCTGGCGCTGGTGGAGCTCGGGTGAGGATAGAAGACACTATTCTACCACACTAATGAGCAGGTTCTCGACTGTAAACGATGTACGCAATGATAATATCGATTGTTAGTACGCTTTACGGTGCTCGTTCGTTCGCCCGGCTAGATGAAAACGAATGTCTTGTGCGTGGTATGTCGGAAAAAAACATAAGCCAATCTTAATCGGTTTACAAACACTCTGTTTACAAAGCAAACTACTTCACGCACTACTCATTGGAAGGAATGAGCAATCTTATCTCCTTCTACGTAACCTATATCTTAACGACAAGTAATGGGTTAAGCCATTCGATCACTTCGGAACGTCAATAATTTAGCTTTGATTTGATAACACATAAACCTGTCGCCTACGGACTTTGATCTTTGATTACTTTACCAAGACCAAGCGCCATCTAAATAACGCATGAATCAGCTACATGAAAAAGCCTTTCTGAGATATTGATATTTACATTTCCTTTACTTATCATGTGCGTATCCAAACGACTGTTTGTACCTTTGACGCATATCATGATTAAAAATGTGTTTTTAGGAAAGTTCATTTTATAGCGTAATGTAATAATATTAAACATACGATATTTACAGCTTTAACTGATCGGTGGTATGCACATAATGGCACAAATAAAGGTCACAAATGAAGAAATCTAAAAAAAACGCTCTTAAAAATTAATTTATCTGAATAAAAACCTTACCCTCAGCTGATTAGAGATAACTGATGTTTTTTTTTTTCAACTATACACTTTACAGATTATTCTATCAAATTTGTCACATTTTCCACCGATGAATAATGAACAAATATTCTAATGAATAATCAAATGACTTTTTGTCCTTTTAATTGGTTTAAGGGTTGTTACCCCGAAGAAAGCTGTTGTGAATATTTACACGTCGATGGAAATACAATTTTGACTAAACTTTCCCAATGTTATGAATCACAATACTGATTCGTGATGTAATTGTAAATAAACAAACTATTTGCTTGTTAATTATACACATTACACACTGCGAGCCTCTCAGAGAGCATCAACAATAAACAAATACTCCTCTGTGTCGCGTGGATGAAGCGTGCCGTATGTACTAGATAAGAAAATTCGATTTTCAAGTGTCATTAAAATGATAAGCTACCAGCTGGACCATCGCTATCGACAATCACCTATAGTCAATACATTTAATTTGATTGAACAACCCTGTTTCTTCTGACTGTATAAAGATGGATCGGTTCCAGTGCAATGAGAAGCGATCTCAAACAGCTCATATTTCTTCCACCATCAGCGGGAACGATGTTGTATGAGTAATCCAGTCGTACGGTGATAATTATAACTCGTGACTCGTCGTGCTAATCCACGGTGGATCTGTTTGGAACACTCCCTCCGCGAATTCCACACCGACAACATTGGTGGAGGTGGACCGATTTCCAGCGGCAACATACTTCTTCCCTCGTCCCATAGTGGCCACCACCTCCCACTCGCAGCTGCGTAACTGCCCCACCCCAACGCGGGGTGGAGAATCGTTTTAACCTTCACCACGCTGGAATCGATCGGGCACAAGGGAAGCGTAGGTCGCGGGTGACACATTTCCGTTTCCGTAAGGCAAAAACCAACCCCGGCGCCATTATTTGTGACTCGGGAGGGTGCGAGCGTCCAAAAATTAGACGCTTCCACTATGTTTCGCGCAGTGGCAGTTAAATTGCTTTTAGCCACACAGCAAGCACAGCGCTTTGCGTTTGATATTGAGCCGGGGAAGAAGCATAAAAACACACTCACAAGCGACAAACCGAAACCAAGCTAACCAGGCGTCTTCGGCTCGGCTGGGACTGGCTATAAATAAGTTCCACTCTTGAGACATTTTTACACGCACTTCTGGGTGAGAGACGTGCTTGTGAAAAACGTTGTACTAGTACTTCGTTCTATTCCGTTCAAGAACGTAGGCCAATTGGGACACGTTTTCTTATTGCTAGCTCAAATGGCACGTTCTACACGGAGTCTAGTGACAGTGATTTGTTTACATCTTGAGCTTTCACTAAAGCAACACATGCTATCGAATGCTATCGAAGGGCCCATACGGTTGCTGCGATTAGAACCGTCCCATCCACGCTTCGTTTGAAAGTACGCACGAGTTGTGGCACTATTGCTAATCGTTTTGGATTCATTCCAACGACATTCCACGCCATAGCGATCATGGGACCACCGAGGAAACCGATGACATCATCTTTTGCCGCTGGGATGCGCGACCTGTATTAGCTGGCAAGGCAAAACCCCATAACGTCACCAGCATGAGCTGGAAGCTAGAGATACACGCACTTCGCTCAGTACGCGTGTTTCGGTGTTTCGGCGGATCTTTTTCACGCACGCACAAGAAATCGTAGCACGGGTTGCAATGATTCACCTTAGCACAGTTTACCTACACCAGAACGCAGTTAAATTGCACGTTTTTCAGTCAAGAACCACGAACGAACGCTGAGCCAAACACCCAACAGCAGCAGCAACGAAAACACAACGACGACAACAAATGCGCGAGCTGTCAGATGGTGTTGACGTGCTTGACGCAACGCAATATGAAGGCGGCCGCCAACGTTAGCCATATCGATGGCACGAGCGTTGCGAGTCGCTTCTGAAGTTATGTATACACTGAAGCCATATTAACAGCGTATCTTCAGTGCCGAAACCATTGAAAAAATGTTACTAGTAAAAATGTTAGCCTAGGACCATGAACTTTAGATTTCGATGCACATCGGTGGCACATACCCGGCTGTGATGGTTTTTCAGAGCCGAATGTTAAGCAGCTCAACAAGGTAGCGATTAGTGTGTTGTTTTCTTTAGTAGTTTCTTTTTAGTAGTTTCTTTAGTGTTGTGTGCTTTAGTAAAACGATAAGAAATTGTTGTTGTATTATTGAGGCGGAGAGATATTGTCGAGCTTAACTTAAATTTTACGTTTAAAAAACATTTTCCAAACGATCGAATCATTATTTTCAAACCCATTCACAAATGTTAACAAGTTCTCATTGCAATTGCAACCGACAAAGAAACTTTACTACGTAAACAATAAAAATGATTGAATGAGCAGAGTTGGAGGTTAAACTATAATGAAGTAAAAGACGGGTTGTTGACAAAGTGTTTGACATTGAAAGTTGTCAAACAATCCTGCAGCAGTTTGGGACCGTAAAGTGTCCATAAAGCTCAGCATTGCAAACGTGTGGACTCTTCTTGACAACGCATGCGCCTGGGGCGGATGAACGTACCCAACGTATCGTTCGGTACGGTAGGTCCGATGAGTGTCGCGCTCCCGCTGTTTATCAGTAAAAATATCATCAGAAAGGAATTCTTACTAAAAAAGAAAAAAAACCTGTTCGAAACCTTCGTAGATAATGGGTACCTCTTTAGTGACACAAAGCTGTTTTTTATCCATTCGTTTCCTACATGTATTTGATAACACTATTTGAGCGGAAAGAATATCTTCGATTCAACAAAAACCTGTTATAGCGATTGGCACATCCAATTGACACTTATCCGATGTTTGGTAACATACAGAAGACGGGTCATGATGTGTTCATATGCGCTCAAATTCAATCTACACAGCCATGTGGCACGCGTGCGGTGAGAAAAATAACTGTCTTTTCTCATATATGCATCAAAAATTTACCACACCCGGAGCTGCTCTAGAGTCTGCCACGGATCTGTTCGCCAAAAATAGAATATTTCGACGGACTCTCCAAAGCAAGACTTCACTCATGGAGCCGTTGTTTATTGGCCCGTGCTGTCCAATTTAAACCCATCAACATTCTGCGAAACATTCACTCCCTTGAGCTGAATATGAATTTCGCGGCGACAAAGACTCAGACAGGATCATACGATCAAGTCTGGCATTGAATTGTAGGTCATGAGGATTCTCGTATTCTGCTTCAATGCTTAAATCTTTCTTAAGAGACAGTCGATTCGATTGTGAACAAAGCTGCAACTCGACGGTCTATTCCTCTACTTACCGGCGAAAACATTCCCTCCGCGATCGGTATGCTGATCGCCTGGAAGGGTATCTCCTCGCAGGTCGCGAATGGCTCATTGCCACGGAGCAGCGCTTCCGGAACCGCCGGCGGTAGATCGGGCATGGAGTAGTCGGACGGTGTGCCGAACGCAGCGAATCCCATCGTCGGGTAGGGCAGATGGGCGTTCGACGGAGGGTAACCGGAACCAGCGTCCGGAAGCGCCGGCATCACGTTGGGGTTGAACCCGTACGACAGTGACTGGCCGGATATGGACGGATTGAGGCTGGAGTAGCCGGACGACGCCGGCGTCGGTACGGTGGGCCACTGGGAGGCGGGTGGCGATTGGGCAAAGGCGGCTGGGTTGATCCAACCGAGCCCGTTGGCATTCCAGTTCTTCGGGTAGTGGTAGTTCTGATTGTAATACGCCATCGTGCAGAGGAGATGATAATCACAAGGACGGTGCGCAAAGGGGCAAGCTACCTTTTAGGGTAGCAAAACGCGTCGAGACCGGGAGACGATGAAGGCTGCTGATCACTCGTGCTAGCAACCTTGGACACGCACTCGAACCGCGAAACACACGTGATACGTCACGCGAAACCGCACGGAACCGAACGAAAGCAAAATAAAGCACACGCACACACACTAGCCAACAACGGCTACACAGCCAACTGCGATGCTTTTCTAAACAGATGTTTGGCACTACGTCGCACAAACCTTTGGCACAGGAGGTTATTTTTATCCCCTACGTGTAATTCGCTCTAATTACTGGCCCAACGCAGAGGCAAATCGATAAACGCATTCGGGCAATCGTGTACACGACACTGAACCTCCAATTTCACTGCACAATTGCTGGATCTGTCAGGAACTGCTCCGAACGCATCAACAAGGGTTTGTTTACCTATTGCTTTTCCACTGTCGGTGAGTCGGTGTGGCTTCACTTCACGCGTTTAGTGGGGGGTGAGTCACGCGCGTGCGATAGGGGGATTTGGGGTGTAGCAAACTCGCGACTATGCGAACCGAAACCGCGCGCACCGGACCAGACGCGACGATACTACCGAGTAAACTGTGGATGAACTTGACTGGGGTTTGCTTTAAGAGCGCACTGTGTGCGTGAGTGTTCCTGCCTCCGCTGAGACACTACTACCTCGTTACCGGGTGACATTTGCATACCGCGAAGTAGCAGGGAAACGAACAAAAAAAAAACACAACCTGATGAAAAAGGCGTCGGTTACTATGTTTACGGCGGAGGCGTATCCACCGGCTCCGTAAAATCAACAGCATTGCATTGCATCACCGATAAGCGGGATTTCACCTGTATGTTAATTTCCTACGACTCTAGTCGCACTTCCTAATGACAGGCCGGCTATTTTGTGCCCCCAACACGCCCACGGGTCAGTGGTTCCCGCACATCCCGACGTCACAAACTGGTTTCAGAGGTCAGGAAAAGTGTGTAAACGGGTAAATTGTTGGCCTTCCCTGCTGATTCATCGCGCGTTTGGTGGGGAGGCCCGAAATTCGATGTTCCGCGAACCGGTTCGTCACGCTGTGGGAGATGCCGTCTCGATGTGGGCAAACTATTTCTCACTGCAAGGGTATCGCGCCGGATAGATTTCGCCTTGGTGGACACATTTCTTTCCTATGTTTTACAACGATTCCGAGCAGATGTTGTTGATTGGTGTATGGGAAAACACGTTCGTGCTTATTCATACTTATGTTTATACATTTCACGAATTAGTTGGGCGTATGTGACAAGATTTTAACAGAAGCTTACACACTGCGCTAGAACAACTTAACCTTATATTCGTAGTTACTGGTCCGGCTATTCCAACGACACAAGCATGAGTGACGTTTTCGTATCCGAATTGCATCCAACATCTCCGTTGAGCTGTACTGACTACTGTGCTTTCTCGCACTCATTCTGCAAACTGGCCCATTGACAATTCTTCGGATTGTAAGGTGCCGATGGGCTTCTAGTATTGGATTGGTATGAATTTCAACAATTTCTAACAATCACTAAAGCAACCGGTTACAAACGGTCCTACTAGCCAAGCTATTTGTATAATAGTTATTCTAACAAACAACATACTCTCGCATCTGCCGGTAACACCGCGGGATCTTTTTTCTGCAATCAGTCCAATAGTGATACATTGATGTAGAACATTGCAATGATAAACGGATTTCATTGTTTAATGTTTTTAAGGTAACGTAACAAAAAATAGTAAGCTATGGAAAAATCTGTTTATTCTGTTTGTCCTGTTGTATTGGTGAACCATCTCGTTCACCGCGTTACAAAGGTTCGCACAATATGCCACGTAGCTGTTTGTAGGGAGACTGGGTTCTGCCGATGTTACGAACTCACCAAGGTTGTTGACATAATGTAACGTCGTCGAAATAACGCACAAAGTCATAGAAGCTCATCCAGAACTCACCATTGTCCTTGATAGCGTGCAGTTTCTTCCTTTCCTCGTATGGTATTTCATGCCACTTCTGGGAGCGATCACTCCAGTCCCCTTTCCACTCAACTCGTCCCCAAGGGTTACGAACGCATACCAGTTTCACATTGTACAAGCGAGCCACCCTCAGTACTGAGTACGCGTGTT
>KB673534.1:5865063-5946456 GCA_000349145.1 Anopheles dirus
GGGTACGGAGAGCCTAAGTATCCTACGAGAGGCGTCGGATCCGTACCCGTACCAGTGCTGTATTTCTACAACACTGTCTACAGAACTCCACGTACACGTGGAGGATCCACGTACATTTTATGTAAAAAAAGACTAAATGTTCCGTAACCTTGAGTTAGAATGACAAATTATGCTTGATGGATTCCTGCCGTTCGGTGAAATATAACCCAACATTTGAGAATCCCCTTTCGGAAAAGTATTCGGATCGTTGTGTATTTTCCTGGTTGAACGACAGCGCTGGTAAAACATCAAGTATCATTACTCTTTTCATGTATCATCAATCGTGGAAACAAACCAATCACTTCAGAAAGATTTCCAGTGATCCAAATAAAAAGTATCGCTCTTAGATTGACGATTCGTCGTTCTCCGAAACAATTTGGCACACACCTCGATCAAAGACATATATCGCATGTTCATTGCTTACGGTAGGGGCAACAGGTAGGTCTACAAATCTTGACGTCACAAGCCGGTTCACCGTAGATTTTACTACGATTCTTTCCTCATTGACACCTCGCTCGCTTGGGAACCCGCGAATGTCGGTGATCGAGAACCGGTTCAGCGTACGATACGCCTCACTTGAGCAGATTATCAAATCTTCTCCACGTGTGACACAATACCTTGCTACCCAAATTCGATCCTACTACTATGAGTTCTTAATAACAATAAATTTCGGCGATGCCGTGTGAGATTTTTTTTAAATTAGAACCATCGTGACCCTTCCTTGTTGTAAATTGATGTACTCACTGTCAAGATTCAAGGGTTTCTCTGTTAAAAATTCTAAAAGACACCCAGCAAAAAATCGTAGGTTTCGGAAAAATCTCTTTTTATTCACTTTTTTATGTTGTATTTGCGCCATCTCGTTCACCGCGTTCACTGCGTTCACCGCAGTAAAAAGGTTGGCACAATATGCCAAAGAGCTGAGACTGGATACTGCAGATGTTACGAACTCACCAAGGTTGTAGACATATAGTGACGTCGTCGAAATAATACACAAAGTCTTGGAAGCTCATCCAAAACTCACCATTATTTCTATTTTCGTGCAGTTCATTTTTTATCTCCTCGAGTACCCCATCCCACATGTCGGATTCATCACTCCAGTCTCCCTTCCACTCTGTATGACCCCAAGGATTACGAAGGCATATCAGGTTCATATTGTCCAAGCGAGACACCCTCATCACTGAGTACTCATGGGAATCTAACAAACCGATATTTTGTAATGCAGTACTGTTAATCTTATTCTCGTCAATCCCGGAAGTAGCTAAAGCCATCTGGGACAAATATTCCTCTACTATTTCGAACAGATCATCCGGTTGGCTGCCGTTTAGAATATAGTACGCGGTAATACCGCCAGTAAGAGCTAACATACCTCTTTCACCCGAACCATTGGTGAGTGCCTCGTACGAACCATGTAGCTTGGCGTATGCTTTCTCCACAAGTGCTCCCCAGAACTCGTCCTGCACAGACGATCGCATGAATATCAATTCGTCTTCTTCGTTTACCGGTAACCGATCGTCGATTATAACCTCAATCCATTGGCCGGCTTGCCAGAAGCGGAAGTGAAACATTCCAGCGTAGTTTTCATCGTCAAACTCTCCATTGTCTCGCGGTATCACACGCTCGAACAGCTTCAGATGGGTTGTTAAGCTGGCGCACGACGATACGAACCAACAGTTGCCTAGGTAGCCCTGCATTGCATCGAACTGGGAGTAGCCGTCGGTCACAAACTTCGGATGGTCGACAAGTTCTCCCGGTCGTTTCCATGTGATTGGGCCCTGCACATTCGTTTCGCCGATCGACACACTATGTGCCGGAAAATAGGGATCTTCGTAAAGTGCTCTCTCCGACGAGTAATCATCTCGAATGGCCTGGAATTGCTTTTTCGAGAAATATGAAAAATTCCACTAAATAGTTAAAATTACCTACTGATTTGCTATTTAGTTCGATACCTACCTCGTGGTCTCCATCCATTGCTCTTGACGTCGGTTAACCAGCGCTGACTCGAACGAAACTCCTCACACAACACTTTGCAAACGACTGAACAATCTCTTATCCATACATGTTGCTTTTATAGTTTCATATGTACAACGACCTAAATACAATTTAAACGCCCTTTGTTAATTTTCACCAATAAATTTTATGACTACCTTCACCGTCTACGTTCTTTGATCAACTCTTAAAATTCGCTTACACTTGACCCCTCTGTCGAGGAGGAACCCAAGGGGACCGCGCTCATAGTAAAATCTTCCATTTCGCCTTACCCTTCTCACTTGCTCTCGTATGCCAAGATAGCAGCGCAGAAATTGAGTATACCGCGACCCTCGGTCAAAACACGGTCAGAGAATTGACCGCAGAAATGTTCTACGGCTCTCTCTTACAATCGGCGCTTCAGTGCATTTCTATAGAGTATTGTTCTTAGATTGATTCGTCGTTCTTCGAAACAAATTGGCACACACCTCGATCAAAGACATGTATCGCATGTTCATTGCCTACGGTAGGAGCAACAGGTAGATCCACACATCTTGACGTCACAAGCCGGTTCACCGGAGATTTTACTACAATTCTGTCCTTCCTTATTGACACCTCGCTTGCTTGGGAACCCGCGAATGTCGGTGATCGAGAACCGGTTCAGCGTACGATACGCTCCACTTGAGAAGATTATTAAATCTTCTCCACGTGTGACATAATACCGTGCTAACCAAATAGGTTCCTACTGCTGGGGATTCTTCCGGGTGAGATTTTTCTCCAGCATTAGGACCATGGCGACGCTGACTTGTTCTAATCTGATGCACTGTCAAGAACAGCGAATTCTCTGTTACAAACTGTAGAGGTAGCGTTACAAAGAATCGTAGGTTATGAAGAAAATCTCTGTTTATTCTGTTCCTTCTGTTGTATTTGCGCCATCTCGTTCACACAATATGCCAAACAGTTGTTTGTAGGGATACTGGGTACTGCCGATGTTACGAACTCACCGAGTTTGTTGGCATATAGTAACGTCGTCGAAATAACGGACAAAGTCACAGAAGCTCATCCAGAACTCACCATTGTCCTTGATAGCGAGCAGTTGCATCCTTTCCTCGTATGGTACCTCATGCCACTTCTGGGAGTGATCACTCCAGTTCCCTTTCCACTCAACATGTCCCCAAGGGTTACGAACGCATACCAGCTTCACATTGCACAAACGAACCACCCTCAGTACTGAGTACGCGTGTTGAACACGCAAGCCGACAGATTCGTATACATGTTTATATTGATCATTCTTGTGAATCGCACAGGTAGCTAAAGCCCTTAGGGGTAGGTATTTTTCCAGGATCTCGAACAGATCATGCGGTTGGTTGCCTTTCAGAATGTAGTGCGCGGTAATACCACCAGTAAGAGCGGTCATACCCCTTATGCCCGTACCACCAGCAAGTGCCTCGTACGAACCGTGCAGCTTGGCGTATGCTTTCTCCACCAGCGCAGCCCAGAACTCGTTCTGCACAGACGATTTCATGTATATCAATCTGTTATACTGGTCTACCGGCAGCCGATCATCGATTTTAATCTCAACCCATTGGTTGCCGACACAGAAGTAGAAGTGAAAAAGTCCAACGTAACGGTGGTCGTCGAAGTCTTTGTTGTCCCGCGGAACGACACGCTCGAACAGCTCCGGCTGGGTCGTTAAGCTGGCGCACGACGATACGAACCAACAGTTGCCCAAGCTGCCCTGTACCAAGTCGAACTGGGAGTAACCGTCGGTCACGAACTTCGGTTCATAGACGATTTCTCTCGGTCGTTTCCATGCGATCGGACCCTGAACATATCTCGAAACACCCGTCTTATTGATCGAGTAGTAATTTGCCGGAAAATAGGGATCTTCGTAGAGTACTCCCGCTGACTGGCAATCACCTCGAAGTGTGCCGAAATCTTGGTATTCCGAGTGGTTCTATGTTGAGAAAAAATATCAAAAATTAAACCACAATCATAATTGAACGTTGCTTCGCTATCTAGTTTGCTACTTACCTCCAAGGTGTTTGAGCAATAACTCAGTTCTTCGGATCCTTCATCTTCCTGGTCCGATTTCTTGTCTACAGATACTTCATCTTCTTGGTCCGATTCCTTGCATACCAATCCTTCATCTTCCTGGTCTGATTCCTTGCCTACCGATCCCTCATCTTCCTGGTCCGATTCCTTGCATACAGATTCTTCATCTTCCTGGTCTGATTCCTTGCCTACAGATCCTTCGTCTTCCTGGTCCGATTCCTTGCCTACAGATCCTTCATCTTCCTGGTCCGACTCCTTACTTACTGATCCTTCGTCTTCCAGGTCCGATTCTTTGCATGCAGATTCTTCACCTTCCTGGTCCGATTCCTTGTCTGCAGATCTCTCGTCTTCATGGTCCGATTCCTTGTCTACGGATTCTTCTTCTTCCTGGTCCGATTCCTGGCCTTCAGATCCTTCTTCTTCCTGGTCCGATTTCTGGCCTTCAGATCCTTCATCTTCCTGGTCCGATTCCTTGCCTGCCGGTCCCTTATCTTCGTGGTCCGATTCCGATCCGCTATGGTCGTCATCCATTGCTCTTGACATCAGTTAAACAGCGTCGAGTCGTACGAAATTCCTCACACAACACTTTGCAAACGACTGAACAATTTCTTATCCATGCAGGTAGCTTTTATAGTTATGCCTCTTAATTCGGTGTAGAACCTGATCCAACTGTACCCTTTGCTGCAGAAAAATTATAACTTCCCGCCAAACCGAAGATAGCGTTCCAGTGATAACGATGTCACATCTCCACGGTTTTTAGGTTTTTAGGATCTATCTATTTTTACCCCCACCAAATCATCAACGCTTCACAATCACACAATCCCATGGTGGTACAATCACAGCATGCCATGTTGAAAATCTTGTGTGTTTAGAAATGAATAAATAAGCAACACTGCTGTGCCACCAGAAGAGCAAGAAAGTGATTCTGACACAGAAATGTTGTGGGGGTTTCGCTCTTATTTGTAGAAATAGCATCACTTGGAGGAAAAATAAATGAAGTTTAATTCGGCACACACACAAAACTCGTTCGGATAAAGTTCGCAAAAAAATGGCCGGTTTTCAGTCATCAGAGCATCATACAGAAACACACCGTTTGAGGCAGAAAATCCATGGCGAGAAAAACATTACTGAAACCACTGTTCGGAAGTTGCTCGTGCATGATTTTAAAGCTAGAACCATAAGTTTTGTCGAGGATATGGGACGTCTCTGGAGATGCTTAACTTCTAAACTTTTAAAACTGAAGAATCTGTTAAAGAAGAACTCCTGCCAAATGGCAAGATGAAAGAAAGTAACTAGGAATTTCTTGGGAAATGAACTAATTTTTCAGTTTTTTCACCAGAAAACCATTTTTGTTTTGAAACGGAACGTTCCTTTTTGTAGCTCTAGCCTTTTCTCGTCTACTAGATCTAGAATAGTTTTTAGCACATGTGCATTTTGAAATTAACAATATGCGAAACCAGTCGTTCGGTTCCGGAAAAAAAATCCTGTTTTCGGACACTTTATCGATTGATAAGCACCTGTTGATACCTCAGAGTATAACGCGTGATACGGTTAACACTTTGAGCGGGTTTGAAGCGGGACAGTTGCAAGTGCACGAAGAGCAGCATCATTTCTCGAAGCAGCAGTGAATCGTGGAGTGTTGTAGCCCCGAACAGGGGGACAAATTGAAGCACACTTTCCATACATTCCCTCACAAATCACAAGGCTGTAACGGGTCACCAGTAACATAAGTCTCAACGGCGAACGACTTGGCTAGAACGGCAGAAATGTAGTATTTCATCATCTTTGCGTTACATTTTACTACATATCAATCACATTTATTTCAACCAAGAGTGATCCTTGCCATTTCATACTTTTCCTTACTACGCACCAAGAACGATAATATCACCACAAACAATTATTCCAAAAATCGGTTACGAACTTTACAACACGCCGGACAAGTTTGGCAACAGAGGTCAAGCTGAACCACAACAGATTTTCGCACCTCCGTTCCACATCCATCACCTGTTCGCCTAGATCGATCACTCTGCCTTCCGCAAATATTCGCAACAAAAACTCCGCCTCCTGGCGGGGCTTCCAGGTGTGGGGAATCACTACGTACTTCCCCGCTGGCAGCGCGTATCGCACTATCACCTCCCGGGACGTCTCAAACCGGACCGGCTCACTGTCGACGGGTGTGGCATCTTCGAAAAATGTTTCACCCAGCCGTTTCCGGCCGATCGCTACGTGCTCGGAGATCGGATAAACGAGAAGACGCATCGGCAGCAAGTTGGTTCCCCTGGCACGGTGATGCTTTTGCATCAGTCCCAGCGTTACGCGGACATTGCGATCGCCGTCCACGTCACGGGCACCCGCCGAGCAAGCGTTACTGGCCGGCAGCTCGATCAAGAACTGTGGGTTCCTCCAGAAGCTCTGTCCGTCCGATCCACCGGCCGTGCTGTCCCGCTTCCATTCGCCCTTCCGGCTCACCAACTCCCAAGGGTGGCAGCTTCGCTGCGCGTCACTCAGCAAGCTCGGACACTGGCGACACATGGTGATGTCGTCGAAGTACGTCACAAAGTCCTCGAAGCTCATCCAGAACTCGCCATCCTCCTTGCCGACGTTCAGCTCCGCCATCTTCTCCTCGGTCACCGCTATCCACTCGACGGAGTCGTCACTCCAGGCTCCGTTCCACTCCCCACCACCCCAAGGATTCCGGACGCAGATCAGCTTCACGCTCCCGTCACCTTCCCCACCAAGGTCCAGCTGCAGGTGTCTACCCGGCTCCAACCGACACACCTTCGTCACGGAGTACTCGTGCGCTGGCACCAAGTTGACCCGCTCCAACCTACCCTGCTCGTCCGCGTCGATCCCGGCGGTGACTAGGGCGCGCCGGGCCAGGCTCCTCTCCACCATCTCGAACAGATCGTCCGGTTCGGCGCCCTTCAGCGCGTAGAACTCGGTAATGCCACCCGTCAGATCGACCAGACCCTCGCGGCCCGTACCACCGGTGAGTGCCTCGTACGAGCCGTGCAGCTTGGCGTACGCTTTCTCCACCAGCGCACCCCAGAACTCGTCCGCCACGGAGGAGCTTATGTACAGCAGCTGGTCGTCCTCGTTCACCGGCAGCCGATCGTCGACGGTCACCTCGACCCACTGGCCGTACTTCCAGAAGCGGAAGTGAAACAGTCCGGCGTACCGGGCGTCCTCGAACTCGCCGTTATCCTGCGGCACGACCCGCTCGAACAGCTCCGGGTGCGAGGTTAAGCTGGCGCAGGACGATATGAACCAGCAGTTGCCTAGCGTGCCCTGCACCACGTCGAACCGGGAGTAGCCCTCGGTCACGAACTTCGGGTGGTCGACAAGTTCTCCCGGTCGTTTCCATCCGATCGGGCCGTGCGCACTGACC
This sequence comes from Anopheles dirus, assembly GCA_000349145.1. Lineage (NCBI taxonomy): Eukaryota > Metazoa > Arthropoda > Insecta > Diptera > Culicidae > Anopheles > Anopheles dirus. Next base: position 5,872,511 of record KB673534.1, read on the forward strand.
GGCGGTGCCGATTGGTAGAGCGAGAAATCGTTCGCCGGGAAGTCGGGATCCTCGAACAGGGATCCTTCGGACAGGCAGCGGGCCCGCAGTGCGTTGAAGCCTTTCTCTGGAGGTGGGTCGTTCTATAATGGGAGGTGTTATGGATTGAAAAGAGACGCCTCCTTTGACGCCCTCTAGTGTCACTTACCACATGAACTGTGGAGTTCCAGCCGTCATCGGCGTGGCGAATGGAATCCATTTAATTGGACCTATCAAACAGGTACACACGACACTCTGCAACCGACTAAACAGTACGCTTACCGTACCGGCCGCTTTTTATCCACCGGGTACTGGTTATTCCGCGACCGCACTGCCCCAAGCACATTTGTCATTCGCGCCTGTCCTCGCGCTCTGCTACAGGGGAAACTACCGCAGCTTCTGAAACCCGTTTCGAAATCACTGCGGTCTGACCCAAAGCGTGCGTGCGTAGCAGACGCCATGAGGCGGGGAACCGTTTACCATCTCCACCGCGTCGTTCCAGATCCACCGGATCAATTTAATTTGAAGCAGTCTCTCCCGTTCCGCGCGCTGTACGAAGCAGCGACCTGAGTCACTAGCCCCAGACGATGGCAGACGATCTAAGCAGGCTGTGACTCAACGTTCTGACGTCTAGCGAGCCCCCCGGCAGCCGAAATCAACCCAAAACGAACGAAATCAAATGAACAAAAACGCACTGCGAACACAAATCGGGCTCCACATTCATGTTTTTTTTTGTTTTGTCATTATCTGTTTATTAGTCAGTTATGATAAGATTCCTTACAACATTCTTCTGTCTCGCTTCCTCCCTCCCTGGTGAGCGTCTCCTCTCTAGAATGCATGTACGACTGTGAGCTAGTGTGTGTGTGTGTGAGTGCTTGTTTGTGTATGTGAACGTGTTTGTGTGTGTGTGTGTGTGTGCATATTGTTCCTTTCACTTCACTTAATCTACTTCCTCCCTACCATCCCGCCAGCATTAACAGTGTTTGTAATGAGTGCGTGTGTGTTAGTGTTTCTCTGTCAGTGTATTTCGACATTTGCTTCCCTTTACTTTATGCGTTTCGTACGTTCAGCCTGCTTCTTCCTTCTCACGTGCTTCTCACTTCCCAGGGGCTCTAGAACCCCTTTTTTCACCGCCGTTCTGATCCATCAGACACTCAGTCAATTTCCTATTAGTAGTGGTAAAGTTTGCGTGTATGCGTGTTTGTGTTTCGTTTGTTTTTGTCTTTCAGTTTCTTGGTTTGTTTGGTTGTTTGTTTGTTTTTTTTTGTTTTCACTTTTACTGTTCTTTTTTTACATAAATATCAATAAATAAATAACATTAATATTTTTGTTTCATGCATTGGTTTTCTTTTGTGTTTTAATTTCCCCCATTTTTCATCATTTTTTCCCTCACACTTTTTTCTTTCTTTTTTTCTCTCTCTCTCTCCTTCGCTCTCTCTTCAATGCATGATTTCAGTTAGGGGGTTTTAGTTTTACATGCGTTTGTTTTCTTTTCTTTTATTTAGACGGTTTTTTGTGTTCTTTATTCGCTACCACACGGTTGACCGACCGGTGCAGATACGAGTGCCCAGCAGGTACGCGCGAAGGGGGCAAACGTATTTTGTTCGGCCCCGCGGTCCCTGCTAGGCGTTCGTTTCTCTCCCTAGCCTTCCCGAGCCGTCGTCTCGTGTGTTGGTTTTCTCGTTTGGTTGTGTAATTTGTCCACTAACTCATTATATGTACACATAAGTCATTAAAGCATGTTTTACTTCCACTTGGATCCGTGTTCGTTTGTTTGCCTCTCATCTCTGCTTCGCTTCTCGCCACGGTTTGTTTTACTTTATGTATATATTTTGGTTTTGTTTTAACACTTCACTATTGCCACCAAATGTGCTTTCGTTCTCTTTTCTTCGGCTGGTGGTTTGTTGGTTTGTTTACACGAAAGGTTAGCTTCATACGTGATTTTTCTTTTTTCGTTTTTTTCTTACACGTTAAATATATATATATATATTTTTCATCTTCTTCTCCACTCCACCGCTCCAACTCAGCTCAATTCACAATGGCGCCCGGGTTGGCTCTATCGTTTAGGATACCTTGTCAGTGTTCTCTGTGTTGGTTAATGTTGTGTGTTTCGCTGCAGATAAAACCGGGGCAAGTACTTTTCTCTTTTTTCCCCGGCGCATTACAATCTGCTTTTCGTTCGCATTCATGCTTCATTTCTTACAGAACATTAAATGTCCTTTATCCTATCCCTCTTTTGCCCGTATTGGTTGATTTTTCTAATGTATAAAAATAAATATAAGATTACCTTCTTAATGTTGGGTGTTCGTGTGTGTATATATATAGTATTTATATATTCCTTGAATGTCTAATTTCCCACCTCGAGCCTTCCTAATGGCGCTGCTTGTTACGGTACGGACTAAAATTATCAAAACTGGCGCCCTTACTCAACCCCTTCCACCAGCACCTGCACGCCTGCTCCTAGTCTTCCCTGTTTGCTCGAGGTTAGCTCTCCAGTTACACTACAACAGAAAGGCGAAACGCAAAAGTTTGTGTTCGAAAGAGGAAAAGAAAGGTCCCAAAAATGCACCGGCGGCCAGGTTGGGATGGCTCGCAACACCCGCGATCCCGTGTGGTTTCTGCGTGTCTGCGTGTACGTGTATATATGTGTAGATATATATATTCGTGTTTCTTTATATATACGTAGATGGATTCTTCCTATCATCATGTATAATATTATTGGACTATTTCTGCTACGGCTTGAATACGAAAAAAGCGTCCAGTTCCTAAAGCATTTTTGCACAACAGCTGCTTCTTCTGCCCGGTCTGGTTTCTCCTCTGTGAGGTTTCGCGCGCATTCTGCGCCGGGATCGGCCCGAATGGGGGCGTATTGTGTGGAAGGGCCGGGGGACACAGTACACACACGCACACACACAGTGGATAACACTCATTTACATCCATATCCGGGCCCGAAGCCCGGTTCTGGTAGTTTCGATTAAGTTTAATGTGTTCTCTCTGCTAACATGTTCGCCCTGCTTGGAGCCTTTTGGAGCCCACGTAATAACACCTAACATACCACCCATTGCAAGCTGTTTGTTTCCTCTCTGTTGTGTGTTTCATTGTCCTCCTTTGCTTCTTCTTTATATATGTAACTAGTTCCAACCGAGCGCAGTTCGGATTGTTCAATTTTCTCTTCTCTGTGTATACATTAAAAAACATGTCTCGTTCACACCGAATGCTTTGCGTACATTGTGTAGTATGTATATATATATATGTATATGTATATGTATCGCCACCTTCTCGTCCTGCGTCGGTACCGCTTTGAGCGGTCAACACCTCGGCACGGGGAGCTCGATTTACAAACTGATTATCCTGTACAATTCTATCAAAATTAATCCGCAATTTTCAGGTGTGTACAAAGTTTGGTTTGGCCTCCCCTCTTCCGCCGGTGGCGTTCCCTATGTGCAATGTGGTTTGAGCCCGTCCGCCTCATTCCGTTTCTTCTGCCACCTCCCCCTCAGTTTCGTCTTCCGTGAGCTTCCGTCCTTCTAGCTTTGGCATCGGAGAATTCAACCGTCCAGACAACGCTGTGTATGTGTTTTTTTTTTGCGCGCGCGCGTTTGACGGCATCTTACGTCTAAAGCCAACAAGGTTGCACCCCCCTTGCACCAGGCTGCAAGTTCCTAACTATATGCTGCCCTGGAGAGGCCGCTCACGCACTATTTGCCAAACGTAAAGACACAGATTGATTAGATGACGCTGCTGCTGCCTAGCTATCCAATTGCCAACGGGTGGGACATAAAGGACGACCTTTCCCTGTTCAATCACCGCACCAATTCGGTACAAGCAGCAGCTTGCAAACAATGGGGCCTAAACGCGTCTCTTCAACTTCTGCTTCTCTTCCCTGGTGCGTTCTTTGCTCAACTCCGCTTATATCCTGCTCAATGGTCGCCGTGGTTGCCGTTGTGGCTACCGTGCACGTGGTTCGCACCGTTGCTCATCATGCGGATGTTGGCGTAGGACGTACCGCCCACGTGGTTCTGCTGCATGCTCAGTGCGGCCGGATCGAGCGTGATCGGGGGCGGTATGCTGCTGAGCAGCTTCGCCGTTTCCATCGCCGGCGACTCCACCATCGGCGCACCGTGCCCGTTCGTCATCGGGCCTCCAACGCCCGGTGCCGACCCAGGTGACGAACCGTCGCCTAGCTCCCCAATCGGATTGCTGAACGAGATGGGCGGCTGTATGGCGGTTGGTGTCTGTTGCGGGGTGTCCAACGAGATGAGCTTATCGGCCACCTCCGGTACGGGCGGTGGGACCATGGAGGATGGTCCGTTCGGGGGTAGGGTCGGTTCGGCCGGATCCAGTACCGGTGGCGGTGGCAGTGGAACATCGGCCGGGCATACCTGTCCCGGGTGCTTGCGGATGAAGGACGTCTCCCAGCAGGCACCGTCGGTGACGGTCGTCAGCGGGACGCCCTGCTGGGGCACTCCGTGACCCACCAGCGCGTTCGACACCACGACCGTGTGCCCGTTCACTATCCGCGGCGACGCGTTCTTCGGTGGCGTGCAGGTCATCAGCGTGTCCGGGATCGTCACGCCGGTCGCTTCGCTCAGCAACCGCTCCGCCACGGACCGGGGCCCCGGCAGCGGGATCAGATAGTCGGACGAGTTCGGTACCTGCAGACAGAAGTCGTCGTTGCCGGGTGGACGCATTATCGTAGTGTCGCGCTCGTTCGACGGTGGCCGGAAGAAGCTCGGTAGCGGGGCATTCATCACCTCCGGGTCCTGCGTGCAGGTCGTCAGGCGTTCCAGCAGGTTCGAGAACGACGGACGCTCCTCCGGTGTCGGATTCCAACAGTCGGCCATGATGCGGTACACGGCCATGGGACAGCCCTGGGGCGCATCCAGCCGTCCGCCGCCCGTCACCAGCTGCATCACGTCCCGATTCGGCAGCCCGGTGTACGGCATCAAGCCCAGACTGAACACCTCCCACAGCAGCACCCCGAACGACCAGACGTCCGTCTTGGACGTGAAGATACCGTCGAGGAACGCCTCCGGTGGCATCCACTTGATCGGTAGCATCGCCTTGCCACCCTTGCGGTAGTAGTCGGAGCGGTAGATGTCACGCGCCATACCGAAGTCGGCAATCTTGACCACCCGGCCCGGGCCCTTACTGCTCAGCAGACAGTTCCGGGCGGCAATATCCCGATGGATGAAGCGCTTGCTCTCCATGTACCGGCAGCCCTTGGCCACGTCCAGTGCGCAGAAGATCAAATCCTTCATCGTGAGCGGCGATGGACGTTCCTGTTGAGGTTGGAAAGTTAAAACAGCTTGCTTCGCAAAAGAAATTTCAGCTCCAAACACACGGAATACTTACCGGTTTATTGCGACCTTCTCGTAGGAAGTTCTTCAGATCACCGCCAGCGAGAAGCTCGAGCACGATAAACCTATTGCGAAAGAAGGAAGACGTTGATGACGTTGCCATGGAACACACGCAAACCGAATAAGGGATGATTCCGCCCAGCGTACTCACCGTGGATGCCGATCGAAGCAGACACCTATCAGATGCACAATGTTCGGATGGTTAAACTTCGCCATAATGGCCGCCTCCATCAGGAAATCGGATTCCGCCTGTCCGGTGGACATTTCCGGCAGCGTTTTCACTGCGACGGGCATCTCCACCGCATCGCCGTCCCGATGACGGTACAGTCCCTGGTACACCTCACCGAAAGCACCCTGCCCGAGGGCTCTGCAAGGTAGAGAGGAAAGAGACACCGCACCAAGAATGGTTAAGTCCTGATCGTTTTGTGCGATCGAGTCCCGTCACTTACTTCACCAGTCGCAAACTTTCGCGTGCCACCTGCGGCAGACTCTTCACGTCCACATTTCCGTTCAGTATGCCATCACAACCATAGTTCGGATTGAAGTTGGTCAGCGCCGAATCGTCGGCCGTGCTGCGCAGTCGGCTCAGCTGCAGGTCCTGCTCGAGCAGCATCTTATGGCGCATGAGCGCCTGGCGTTTCCGCTGGTAGCGATTATCTGTGCGCAGAAGGAAGACATTAGATGCGTGCTCCAAATCGTCTCGCCCCACAAAAGCTAACCCCACTTACAGAGTATCAATATGAGGCTGGCCAGTGCGGCACACAGCACAATCACAACGACGACAAAGAACATGATTAGGTACTTCATCTCTACCGTTTCCGACGGCACTGCAATGGAAGAATCGAAAGCTGTCGAATGAACCCCGTGAACGTCCACCAGGTGCGAGTGCAAGGTGTCCCCGTGAGTTACTTACATTCGCACGCCGTGTAGTTGTCCGGCTTCAGGGTCCACCCGTCGGGGCAGATGCAGCCGACGGTGGCCCGGTACTCGTCCAGCGCCACGCACCGGTAGTCGCACCCGCACCCCTGTATGGCGGGTATGATCAGCACGGCCCCGTGGCCACTGTTCGCACCGGCGTACTCCATCGACAACTCCGGCACGTTGCGCTTGGACGCCATGAAGGACGAGCCGCCCTCGCCGTTGGTGGAGTTGATCATCGTATCGCCGCCGGAATAGCCACCGCCGCCGCCACCCGTGTCGCAGCCGCCGCCACCACCACCGAAGCCCCCCTGCCCGTGAGTTCCGCGCGGTGTGTAGCACGGCAGCCCACCCCGGCCACCCTCCAGCAGGGAAGCCCCGGACTGCGGACCGAGAGCCATCTCCGGCTGCGCACGCCAACCACCACCCGGACCGGCACGACGTTCCGAGTCCACGTGTGCCGAACCCGACACGTCCTTCTTAGACGACAGGTACTTCTTGCCGTGCTGGATGTCGTCGTCCAGGTAGCGACCGACGCCGAGACCTCCGCCACCACCTGCTACCAGCAGCGGGACAGCAGTATTCGCGGAATTCAGCTGCAAGGAACGGGAGCGTTACTTCCGTCCAACATTTGCCTTGCACGCAAGCTTTTACCCTTACCAGAAACACATAAGTTCCACCGCCGCCACCACCGGCGCCCTCCTCGATGATCGTGTTCTTCACCTGCTGCGTCTTCGAGTGCATCCACGTTGTGTCCACGTTGACCTTGCGCATCTCGCACGACTCGTCCCGGTAGCCCATCGACTTGATGCACGCGTGCTCACCGGTCTGCCCGACGAGAATGTAGATCTCCTCGTCCTTGTGCAGCTCCAGCACGCTCAGAACCATCGCACCGCGGGAGGACCCGACACCGCCCGAACCAAGCCCACCACCGGCACCTTTCGCGATAATTCTGTTCGGCAGTGCGAAAACGAAACAGTCAGTTCGCAAGTACGGATTCTATCTACGGCTCGTATCGAACTTACGTGTAGTAGCCCTCGTTCGGCACCTTCCACGCCTGGATGCCCTTAAACGGGAGGCTGTCTATGACGTGCACCGCACTGAACGCCTCCGTATCGAGGTACGACGACAGACAGTCGGCCGGCGTGGGACCCTGCTGACCCTTGGCACCGCAGGTGTTCAGCTCGAGGACTGCAAAATCGAACAAGATAGGATTTTAGATCCACCTTACGTGCGTCACCTTCTCCCCGCTGCCTGCACCTACATGTCTTCCCGACAAAGTCCTTGTGCGGCTGCTTGGTGCCCCCTATCCGTGGGTCCCAATAGTTGTAGCCCTGCAGGTGCTCCGCCGGTATGTTGAGCCCGAAGCACTCGGGGCTGAGCGAGAAGTCGTCGATGGCCACGTCGGAAAAGATGCGCATGCCCATGCGAGCCTCGAACTGCAGGTAGTACTTGGTCGTGATGTTCGGGAGGATGATGTCCACCCGCACCCAGTCCTCACCCAAGTTCTTCGAGCTCCACCAGAGCGTTGTCGTGAAGTTCTCCTTCTCGCGTATCTCCACGCTGGACAGGTTGATGCTGCCCGGGTTCATGCCGTACTGGTGCACGTAGAAGCGAACCTGTGCACGGGCGAAGTCGTTAGCACTTGAAAGCTCACTAAGAATAAGACACAGCGTCACACTCACCACACACGAGTTCCGGTACGGCGAGCTGATATTCGTGTGCACCAGCGGCGGCGGATTAAAGACGACACTGTTCATGATCGCGTTGCTCGCCAACCCGACCAGCGTTTTCTTTTCGCTGTCGTTCGCGTGCTGGTTCATGTTGACGAGCATGTAGTACCCGGTCACGTTCGAGTTCTCGTGCGTGTGATCCATATCGGGGCCCGTCTTCTCCGTGGGCGTCGGGCCCGAGTGCCGGGCCCAAGACAGAATGACGTTGCCATAGTTCTGCCAACCGCACCAACCGGACTCGAAATCACATCGACCTCCGAACGGGATTTTGTCTGGAGAGCGAAACGATCGTCAGTTAGTGTCGAGATTGTTGGCAAAATCCCTGCCCAGAATGACTTACCGCAGTTCAACGTCTCGTCCTCGCTGTCGTCGCAGTCTACTGTGATGTCGCAGATCTTCGGTGTTTTGATGCACACCGCGACCTGAGAAAAGAAAGGGAAAGGGTTTATATTGCCTAGTTCAAATGCTTCAGAATGCTTGCTTCACACTCCCTACCTTGCTGGCGGTGCACTGGACAGCCGAGTAGCTGCAGTTGTTGGTGCTGATCGAGTCCGGGAAGCACTGGACCATGCGCAGGTTGTCGATGCTCACGTGGCCCCGGGCCTGCCCGCCGAGCTTGTTCGGGACCACCTCGAACAGCACCTTGAAGTCTTTCGAGATGCGGTCGATGCGGAACGTGTTGAGCGACCAGCGCCGCAGGTCGTTTCCCATGATCTCCGCCGGCACCCAGCTCGACTCCTGGTTGCCGATCGTCTCGATCACGATGCGTATGCTGCCGTGGTGCATCGCGCTCTGATGCGTAAACACCTCCAGGTAGCAGTTCTCCTTCGTCGCGCCAAACACGGGCGAGGTTAGGATCTGCGGCTGGCTGTCTTGCGTCAGGCGCAGATGCAGGAAGTGCCCGTTGGCGTTGTGCGCCGGGTCGGCACCCGGACCCGGCATCAGCCCCGTTCGGTTCGACTCGGTTAGGTTCATGCCCGTCACCACCTGGAACCCGTGCTGATCGTTCTCGTCCCACGTCCAGGCGCACTCCGTCTCGAAGTTACACTTCATGCCCAGGATGTTGTCCATCTCGGAACCCTGGTCCGGTACGTTGTTGTGATAGCGCTGCCAAGAATAAGACGGATTCCAACGAGCTGTAGAGACACCGCACCGGGTTCGTATTTCACAAAGCAACGGAATTTTTTAATCCCACCCGACGGCAAGCGTTCTATTTATACGAATTGTCCATCGACAGGCTAAACCGCAAATAAAAATGGTTCTCTCCACGCTTCTGACCACACCGACCATTCACCGTGCGGATGTGTCCAGCAGCTTCCACCGCTGGCATTGATGGACATGCTGGAAGAAATTTGCGTCGGGCACACACACACGGCTCGTCACTGCGATCAACCGTGCTGCAATCGTGTGGAAAGCTATTTTCGATTTGCGATTACGAAAATAACACATCCCGCGCACCTTTGTCGTCAACGGAAGAGACCATCTGCGATGCACTTTCTTCGTTGACGTTGCACGACAGCAACGAAATTTTGGTCAATGGCCAACGGCACCAACTCCAGTGCGTCATCGGCACCGGGTTTGCGCTGAAGTGTGAAGCTCTAATTATTCCAGCTACTCAGAAACTGTTGAGTTCACGGTTTGCTCGTATACCCGAATGAAGTTGAACCAAAATTCCAACAAGACAATGCCTTGTAATATTGGTTGTAATAATACAAACCTAAAGAAAAAACGTTGCAGATTTTAAATAACAAATCGGTATCAATGCCTATAATTATGCTGTTAGCATTGGTCATCCATTGGATGTTCTGGTGTCATCGATTTTTTATGGATCTTCCGATTTTACGAATACTTATCGGGAAGAAATCAACATTTTTTAAACAAATGAGCAACGTGATTAAACCACTGACTAGACCGTTAACAAATAGCTTCTAACTAACAGACTGCAGACACTGCGAATCATAAAAACCATCAGTGAAACCCGCGCATATAACATCAATAAGATTAGTTCCTTGAACACGAGAACGATACCGTAATAAACCAGCAATTGTCTAGGTCTGAGAATTCCGGTCGGATGTGTGCTTTCGAAATCAATTGAATTCCTCAGTAAAACGGCCATTAGCAAAAAAAAAATGGGCAGACTTCCAACGAACATGCAATGTTGGAAGTCCGAAGAGTAACCATCTCACGAGATAGACCTGAGTGAGACGTATTCCGCTGAACCGCTTCCATACGTATCAAGAAAATTTACGAGGAAGAGAGCTGTTCTACACACACAGAGAAGCATTTTTTATGACGGAATCCACTCCTCAATTTTTGTAATATTTGAATATTAACGATCAAGACAAGATAAGCTAAACGATAGAATAAGTGACTAATATTCACTCTGCAAGGGTTTTGTGTGTCCATTCGTATGCTTCTAACAGGTTAGTTAGAATGAAATTTAAATGAAACGGGCTGCAAGATACTGCATTTACTTGTCAAGTGCTTCAACCGCTTTCTGGACTACTATTAAAGTTATCCAAAACCGCTTGCCAGTATGGATGGTGTAGTATTTAACTGGCAATCCAAACGCTTAACTTCAAATTATGTAAAATTCCCTTTTTGTATTTAGCGATATGACGGTCGTAGAAGCCGTATTGTCAGAGCCTAAGTGCCCTGACTGACACTTCTGTTCTCAGGGTATTTCCTCCCTGTCTTTTACCAGGTCTGCTCGGTTGTAATGTAAAATTTTGTTATGGCAATTTAAAAAAAACGGATCTAAAATTAATAATACTTGTACTAGTCAGCTTCAATAATGCCCTACCAAGAATTTGGAATCATTCTACGGGTTGTAGACATGTCATACAGTGACTATTCTAACGTCAAACGATACAAGCAATGATGCTGGGCGAAAAGTAGATGAGAAACAGTGTTGGACACAATCTATATACAGAGTGTACAAAGACTTTGAATATTCTATCCATCTTTAGCTCATTCGTTTAGCGGCATACAAGAAAACTAAGTACTCCAAACCCCTGTACCAAGAACTTTGTGCTACAAAGTCATCCATTTCGACTAGCATGTGTGTTTGATCGGTTTTGCCTATACACTTTGCGATGTTGCTGTCCAACAGGTGCATCTAGTAATGGATTCAGGGGTGCGGTTAGATGAGACCTTAATGGCCAAATAACACGTAAATACCGTTATAGGCAAAGCTAAAACATTTTTAGCCGTGGTGTATCGGCTATCTCGCGATTTCCACGATCCCATTTGTTTAAGGGCACGTTATTGTTGTTGGATTCGGCAGATCTTAGAAAACGCTTGGGAATTCGAAACGTGCAAAAACGGTTCACTCGTCTGGCTCTTGCTACAACATTCAGGATCGCGAATATGCCTCTACCTGACTTCAAAATCCGCTGCCCTTCTTACATCTGGCTGAGCTTAAAACTCGCTTTTGGCATGCTGACGTCATGTTCATTGCCAATCTCTAAACTTCTTGCGTTAACTTCTATGTTCCGGCTCGTCGTCTCCGTGTTCGACCCCCTTTAGCTATCCCTAGTAGCATGACTCGCTCTGGCCAGAACGATCTGTTCGACCATCGATATCTACATATCCCAATTCCGTCACAATCTTCGCAATTGCAGCCCTTTTTAATGCTCTGTTCCTTCCTATAACATCCCAGTCGTAGTTCCCGTATTATGATTGTGAAGCCAGGCTAGGTTAAGTTACGTGAAGTTCATAAGTATTCTCTTTCTTTAACCTGCTAGACGAACAATTTTCTAAAAAAATATAATAATATTAATAACAATAATAATAACTGCATACCTCCTCGTTGTAGCGCGCTCGCAGCGTCCACAGCGGATCGTCGCCCTGCCGGCTGTAGGACGACCCGACCGTATAGTACCCGGGTGCCTGCTTGACGACCCCAAGTCCACGGCCCGAATCCGAACGGCCCCGGTTCCCGTAGTCAGCTGCCCCACGTCCCCGCGGCAGTACCGTGCCGCCACTACCACCACCACCGCCGGTCGCAGTGCCGGCCGTGGTATCGGCTCCGGCTGCTCTCTCCTCCTCGTTCTCCGACCCGTAAGCGTTCGAGCTACCGGGCGCGCCATGGTGGACGGTCTGGCCGCGCCGGTGCGTCGTCGAGCCGTACGAGATGGACTCACCGCCCGACTCCAGCCCGTTCATGTTGGTGGTGGAGATCTTGTTCAGCTTGCGCAGCTCGTTGATCGGCGAAGGCTTGCGACCGCGGCCGGGCCGGGCCGGGTTGAAGCGTCGCCCGTTCTGCGGCTCGGTCGTCTTCGAGCCACCGTGGGCGGAGGCGGGCGTCGGGAAGTACGGATTGATCAGGCGCGTCTCGGGCAACCGGGAGCCGTCGTGGCCACCGTTCCGGTTCGCACCGGCCGGCACGTCGTTCGGTCGCTGGGGGAACGCGTGGTATCCGTGGCCACCACCATGTTCGTGGTCGTGGTGGTCGTGGTCGTCGCCGAGGTCGTCGTGCTCGCCGTCGTGGTCGTCGTACAGATCGTCCCCATCGGCGCTACTATCCTCGGCCGAGTCGCCGTGCCCGGTGCGCGGTGGCACCTCGGTGGTGGTGGTGGTGCTGGTCGTCAGCACCGGATGGACGTTGATGACGCCCGACGAGTTGTGAGACGCCCCGAACGTCGAGTTCCCGAGCGGCCGCTGTGCGTGTACCGACGCCGGCACCAGCAGCAGACAGCCGAGCACGGCCGCAAACGCGCCCACCAGCAGCACCCCGGACCGTCCGGGCGCCATTTTGCGCCGCAGAAGTCTACACCGTCCGCTGAACGCACTGTGCGGCAGGTTGTTTGTTGTCGTTCTTGCGCTTTCCATTCTTCAGCACTGCTTCTGTTTGTTGCTTCTGTTTTCTCACCCTCACACGAATATTCTCACCGTCCCCACACACACACAGTCACTTCGCCAGCGGCCACTGTGCCGTGGCCGTTTGGCGTCTATTTCCCATCCGATTCCGGAGTTATCCGCCGCGAATGTAGCGAGACATAAACACACAACACAACGCTGCTCGCACACGGATCAGAAGCTTTTCTCACTCATCTCAGCTCAGCTCACTCGCCCGCTCTCACGCTCTCACGCTCACCCACTTGGCACGAGCAAAACACAACACTCAGCAGGCTCGCTGCGACCTTGCTATTGGGCTGCGTACGTGACGCAGAAAACAGGCTGCGCCCGTCGCGCTGCACAAAAACTACTCCCGAAATTGGGATTTACGCCGTCGCCGCGTTTCGCTTTTTTCTCGCTCTCTCTCTGTTGAGGTGGCACGTATCCTTTACACGTCGCACTTTTCTGACGTTTGCCTACTGTTCACACACGCACAGGCATTCCCAACAATGGAAGGATGCGGGGACAGCAGTAAGTACGCGCACACACTACCACTGTGTGTTACGAAATACCGCAGCTCGTGCAGGGCTCGTTGCCGCCCCGGGTGTCCGCATCACGGACGGCATCACTCACTCGGGACTAAATGGAAGCGTCCGTACTGATAGTAGTAGTAGTAGTGGTAGTAGTGGTGGCACTACTTACAGCGCGCACAGTCGACTGTGAGGAAAGCAATAACGAACAACAAAAAACAACACAACGAACGAAAGAAACAGGGCGTCTTTAGACTGACAGGTGTGACGTTTAGGTGAAGATGGAGCAGATTTTCACCAGCCCCGGATGCTGTTCGGTACACTCGCTGGCACTCGAGCCATCGTACGGCAGCAGGTCTCTACCGTTGCAGTACCACCACCGCCCGGTGGCCATTGCTCCGTGCGTCGGCATCATAACGCTGGCGCCCCCGTGCGGGGATTGCATAAAAGCCCAACCGGCCCGTTATCGTTTCATGGGGCCCGGTGCGGGACGATCCACGGGGGCTGCCCGCGGCGGCAATCCGGCCGCAAGCAGCAGGAACATGCCTGGAAGGGCAGCTCGCTGTTTTTTTCCTGTTCCGTTTGTTTTTTGCTGTTGCTCCCCGTTGCTGTAACCCGGTTCACTCTGGATCCACCTCCGGCACACGGCGCTCTCGGGGGAAACGCTCTTCCCGTTCGGGATACGCACGCACACAAACACACACTACACGGTCCTGAAAACGTAAGGTTGGAATGCTTACATATAAATTTCACATCGCTTGCACGTACGTAATAACTCCTGCAAAGTCACTCTTGGGAGCGGAAGAGAAAGAGAGAGAGAGAAAGAGAGAAAGAGAGTGAGATAAAAACACCAATCACCGACACTCCGAGATGCATCCCAAAAACCGTCCGGGTGCCATCTTTCTTTTTGCTCGACACGACGACGACGGCGACGACGTGGGTAATCGGGTTCTCACGATCCGGCTCGAAGGACCAATTTTTTTTATTGGCAAAGCAACGATCCAAACACGCACACACACACACATACACACGTCAATGTCGTGGCATGAGTACACTTTAGGGCATCTCCAATTTTACATCCAAGTAGGCACAAATGACATCTTTCCTCGGAACGGGGGGAAAAGGACACTCCGTGTGAGAGCATGAGTGAGTGAGAAGGGGAGGGTGAGACTTTTTTTTGTTGTTACGAGGAGTGGTGCCTCCACTACTACGTGAGAACACCGATTTGTGGGACGTTTGTGTGTGTGTGTGTGTGCGACGGGGGCGATTTTTCACTTCATTCATTTGGAAAAATCAGTTTTTCACGTACGCACACAAGAAACACACAGACGCACACACATACACACACACACATACGTTCACGCCCAGCGCGTGAGGAAGGGTGAAGAACAGAGTCCAGAACCAGACGGAAAACGGGAGAACCAGCGGAAGCTGTGGACGGCAAACCAGACCTGATCCTTCCTACGTTGGGGGGGGGGGGGGGGCAGGTTTACCATTTTGTTTCCCAGTTTCATCCGTCCATATCGGAAGTGTCCTTTTCCAAACTATTACAGTCAATTTGGTGCGTGTTTTTGTTCTTGTTGTTATTTTTCGGATTTCCTTCGTTCGTCCGAAAATTTCAACCTTCGAAAACAGGGCGTACGCCGCACACGAGCTTGCGAACGTCGACACACACGCGCGCACACACACAGACACACTCTCATACACGCGCGCGTGTAATGGCTGCCTTCCGACATTCCGACAGGGGCCTCGGGGATGTTTCTCCGAGGATGCTGTGCGCGTTTTCACCCCGGAGTATGGGCCGTTTTCTTGCACTTGCTTCACCGTATCCTTTTTTTGGTCGCACAGTTTTCATTTCGAACACTTTCACAGATCGCCCCCCCACCCCCGCCCGAGGGGGTGGTGTGTGGTTGGAAAAACCTGATACCTGATTTTACTTCGTTTTTTCCCGTCTCTCCACGGGCTGCACACTGTTGGGCCGCTGCTGCGTCACTTGCCCGAAAAAGGACACTGGGGGTGTCCTTTTCGCGCGGGGTGGCCGCTTCTGGCCGTTCGGGGCCGGCCGTCTGCACACGGGCAGCTGGCAGATTTGGGGTTGTGCTTTTCCGCTTGCCACTGGGGTGGAAAACCCGTTTTTTTGCCCTTAAGGTAGAATGTACACCGCGGCGACCACACGACCTGTACCGCGAGCTGTACGTCGTCCTCTGCGAGCTTTCCGTCGGCGGTGTGGATGGAGTGTTGCTTCTGGGTTTTGCTCCGGTGGCGCGCGCCTACAGAGTCCCGCTCTCTCGCTCTCTCACTCTCCGGTTGGCCGGCCGCACGCAACAAAACATGGCTGCTGCTGCTGCTGCTGGGATCTCTGAGAAAGAGATCTGCTCCATTTCCAGTGGCTTCAACTCGACATCCCAATCTCGACATCCTTTCTGCGAGAGCACCGCGAGCGGCACCGAGAGCGACACCGACGTGGTCTCCATCTTGCATTTGGTCACTCATCCGCAAAAGCATCCCCGAAAACCTTCCCCATCCAAGCAAACACGCACGGTGAGATGAGAAAGCCGCCGGCCGGAGTGAGTGAGAGCGAGCGAAAGCTCACGCAACAACAACCGCTGAAAGCTTCTCACACGGGGCGCGTCACTCACGCAGCATCCAGCGCGACGACGGACGGTGGCGGCACTCAGCCGCGGGAGTGCCTTGGAATTTGGTGGAAAAGTCTGCGTAGTTCGTGGAACGTGAAGCGAAAAGCGCATCGGCGAGAAAAGCGTGCATTGAACTGACGGGACCAGGTGTTGGTGAGAGGCGCGGTGAGAGGCGGCACTCACGCGCCGATATGGGGCGTGAGGCGAGCGCGTCGGGTACGTTGGGATGGAAATGCACTCTTTTAGGTGCATTTGTTTCGGGAACGTGCCGTGCGGAAAGCGGACTCTACAGCGGAGGACGTTTTATATTCGCAACTTCGCTTCCCTTCGAAGAAAGGACTCTTATTGGCTCTTATTAGTGGGAAAGGACAGCACAGGCAGCTTGATGGAATTGAATTCAGTCCTCAAATTGGATCGCATTCGTTGCGCAATCCCGACATCCCGAGGTCGTCCTAGCTATTGTTGTTTTGGTTGACGTTTCACGGTCGTCTCGCTCTCTTTCTCTCTTTCTCTTTTTCGCCACTCGTCCCGGTTCGATGTCTGCCTGGAAAAGTGCAGGACACTTGGCTGTGTTTGTGTTTCTCCTGCATCAGCGCACAACAAATAGTTCGGAAGAATAATGCACCCGACGCGATCAATCTCGATGGAGGCGCATGGTGGATTACGAGCTCGATAGCAAATCACTCCACCCATTACGGGGGTTGCGATTCGCTGTGATTAAGTTACCACTGGGAAAAACAAACACATCATAAAAAAGCGGCAAATACTTCAATTAAAAAACAAGCTGGTAGCGCCTTTGTTTATAGCGACGCTGCACTGCGTCGATCATCGCGACAAAGTAGGGAATCGTTAGGGAATGTTTCAGTCTTTTCAACACTAACTGGACCACGGTGGGTCGTTTTGACCCAAGGCAAAATTTTAACTAAAATTGTGAACAAGCGGGAAAATATGGAATGTTCTATTTTGATACTCTCTCTTACGTATTTGAACAGTTTGTTTATTTTTTATAGTTTTTTTAATTAACTTAATGAATACCATAGATTCAAAAAAAAAACTCCACTCCTTTCAGGGTCATTGTTATCTTGGTCATTGTTATCTAACTAGACGATTTTCGTAATTTGTGGACGAATAGTCACAAAATATGGTTGAAACATTTGAGCAACATTTTAGATTTGATATTTATTTAGTATTTTTTCTGTACTTTTTCATTCCTCTGCTAGCTTGATTCATCCATATAAACCGTGAACCTTAGAAGGTGTGTAAAAAAACAAAAGTAAGATTTTATGCAAATTCTTGACAACTGGAGAAAATTATATTAATTTCATACACCCAATTTGAGATGATTCATGTCAACATTGTTGAATCTAATCTAGACTTCTACTGTGTTAAAACAGGGAAATCCAAAGAAAATACACCAAAACGGTTGAAAATTATGTTTTCATAATATGAATTATAAAATATACAGAAAATGTCTCTAAATTAGCTACCACGCACGTTACGAAAATAAAGTTGTGCCATTTTTTTCATACAAAATCGTTCTTCACAAAACAGGAACACTGTTATTGATATTTTTTGTTTTCAGTATTTTTTGTCCTTTAAAGACCCTCCTATAAAGAGAGCTATAGAAGGAAGCGGAAGAGTTGACCGAAAAATCAAAATAAATTTCAAATCTAGAACGGTTCCTGAACATTCAACGCAAGTTTCCTTCAAATTCGTCCAAAAATCTAAATCGGCCTACCAGGGTCAAAATGACCCACCTTCCCCAGGGCAGTAAACGCCAACATGTATCATTAGTGTTAGATAGCGGTCAACAAATAAATACAAAACACTCCACGCTCCGGCGCCGCACTCGTTCGAACAAATTTAAAGAAAACATACAAAACGGTTCGCTCCCACATCAGAAACCGTGCGTTTCTCGTCTTCTCCATCACTTTTTCGACAACTTTCTTTCCTTCGTACGTGTCGTCAGAACATTATTCAATGTGCGTTAGTTGCGCGAGTTGCGGAGCACAATGAAAACTGTAGCGCAGGAAAACTTCACCCCTTATTAGCAGCGCGCAACCGATCTTCGTCGGCTAAAAATACGGTCTTGTTTTTTTTTTGCGCGTTTTTCTTTACCTGAAGCGTGCTAAGCGTGATTCTTAGTTGTGTCGGTCTGCGTGCGTGATCGTTTATAAAAAAAAGGTGCATTCACGGCCATTCACGGCCATTCGCGTCGCGTGTGGGCGGATTTTTGGGTCTTTTTATTGGTTTTGTGCAAGAGAAATACCATTTGGCTCCGCTCGGTTGAGGGAGTGCGAGATGCGAGAGCTTAAGGGGTTGCAGGCGACAACGTGGCCGTGAACGTTTCCGCAACACGACCTGCAAACATGGAGGTGCGCAAACATGGGTGTTATATTTGAAATTGTTTGCAATTAATATTAACTTTCCTGCCTTTTTTCAAGTTGCAAGTGATGATCTTCCAGATCAAGTACTTTGGTTCTTTGGTTTCTTACTTTTTGCTCTCATTTTCGTTCATAATCATAACTTTCTCGTTCATAATCATATATGATGATGATGATAATAATAACAACTCCTGACAAGTGTTATGCTACTTATAGGATTAGTTTGTCAAGATTTGGCTAACAAATAGCTGGAAATGCGTCAGTGAAGCGTTGAAGCGAAAGCATTGCATACTTTCCGGCTGATGAGGCAAAATTACGCCACAGAGTATACAATCCGCTCTGCACAACACTCTATTAGGACTCTGTCAAAACTGAGAGGTTTGTGAATTGCTTCTATTGTTAAGATATTTATTAATTCATTAAATTTCGCCTCTGAGTAAATCGGAAAATGTCACAAAAGACTCCCAGTTCCTTCAAATGCTTGAATTATTTATAATTAGGTTTTTGTTTTTCTATACTCAGACTAGAATCTACTGAATCGAACAGTTCACTCTACATTAAACTCAATCGCTTTTAATCAGCAAAAAATGAAGAAAATTCTATTAGAGAATATGCCTCAGGGAACTATTCTAAGAACCTTTTAAAGGCTACTGTCTCTCGCGGCTGGCTATTAGGGAGAAGCAAACACGGTGGAATTCATAATCGGATTGCAGCACGGCAGCCTGCGTTTGTATGAATAGCGATGGAGCACTCTCGCCCGGATTCATGCGCAGTTTCCTTGGCTCACGACATCAGCATTCAGCATACTAATGGAAACAACCGGACAGCATTGAACAAATCGTCAATCATTGATTGAAAAGTCTCAAACCCAAACGTTCGCGAAGCCACGGAAGGAAGCTTTATGACTATTCAGATGCATCCGAAAGGTGCCGAAAGTGGAGCGGTGAATAAATCAGCCTCTGCCTGTATCAAGCAGCGCCCGCTATTGAGGATCGTTCACGCAAACAACGCCGATCGTGACGCCTGCACGGCGTCAATTAATTCTAGAGGATGGAGCTGGGTCGTGGATTAAATTAACGTCCAGAGTGGACGCTCGGAGATTGTTACAGATTTATTGTCGCGATCGCCCGTCGTCGTCTTGGTCGGGATCGCAAGTCCGGATCGACACGGACCGCAAGTGAATGAAGCGAATGACGACAGTCTTCATTCACAGAAGTTTGCGCCAAAAGTGTGCTGCAGCAAGCAAAATGGCGAAATGGCGAGGCGGGAAGCGCTACTCTTGTGGCAGTAATTTATGATGAAATCTTGGCCGTCGCTAATTTTGTGCCCGGGACATCGATATCTCAGGTGACTGGCTGGCGGTTTGGGCAGTTGGAAGCACAAGCACGAACTTACAGACACACTCAATGGATTGGAGAATAAGTTGGAGGCGTTTTTTTTACGTTTGATGACGTTGGACCAGCTGCATAGTTTTTGGCTTTGTATTTACAGATATTGTTATAAAAGCTTTCAACGTTTGAGTGCAGTGTGCTAGCTTGGTAAAATGAAATGTTCGAGTGAGAGATACAAGAGTTGAGAAATGGTGTCTTTAAATCTGATGTGTCTTGAAAAAACATATGATGAGTGGATCCCAGAGGTACACCAAAAGCCGAGAGTCATGCCTGAAGCTCGGTAAGAGTTGGCTAACATGGTCATGATCAAACAGATACCCTACCTAAACCAGGAACATTATCTAAAATAGACAATGCCGTGGAGAAACCTCCTTCAACATGACCAAATGGTACTTCTGTTTCTGTCATACCTCATACAGATACAGATACTCTACCTAGACCAGGAACATTATCTACAATAGGCAGTGGGAGCTGAAAAACCACCATCAACATGATCAAATTGTACTCCTGTTTATTGTGTTGTAGCACAAGTCGCCATGAACTTGAACCTACCAATACTACAGAACTCTCTGGACATAGAACCTTGGGATTCACTTCCTTTCGGCTTCTTGTCAGAACCCAATGTGACTGATTCAATCCGTGAAAGCCTTATGACCCATCGCTGCTGTACTTTAGTTTGTTTATTTTTGTGATAAAGGAAACAAACCTACTTCCAGTATTCTGCCAACCTACTTAATATAGCCTCCGGAGTAGAATTTCCTCATTTATCTTTCTTTGTTCCTTGTCCATCATGGATAGCCCAGTCCAGTTGAGATTTGAACCCACGACCTGTGCTGTTTAAGGCCACACGCTACGCACCTGCACCATAGGGTCGTCCCATTTGACACGTCTCTAGCGATCTATATGTATTGACCATAACTACAAAATAATACAGTCCTCACTGTTTTTTCTCGTAGATGTACTTCAAGTTTTTTCAAACGTTTCTGGAACCTTTTTAACCATTACAACCATTTAAACACCACGAACTTATTGCCCAACCGAATGACAGACTTGAGTGCACACGAATTGCACTTTTCATCACATTATTCACACTTGAGATTCCGTTCGGTTCGCCCTCAAAACCGCGAAATTATGGAAAGAGAAAAAAAGCCCGCTCACATCACCACCATAACCTATCAGAACCCCTCGAAAACGGACGTGCGCACGTGACGTCTACTTTTGGCATCTTGCAGACGATTGCCTAGCGGCTCAGCGACCGTGGATTTCTTTTATTTTCGTATTCCACGAATTTCGTATCTCTCGGTGTATGAGAACGATCGTCACCGCGTCGTGTTCGCATGTGGTTGGTGTCGCAAGGGTTTTGCGGGATTTTCGTTTTTTTTCCCCCATCGACAAATGATCCACTTCCTGTTAGGCGAAAAATGGTTGCACATTTTGGTTGGTTCTTCACATGTTTTCTCCTCATCACTTCAAGCTGTGTCCCATTAGGGAATGATTTCGCAACCAGATTTATCACGACACGTTGATGCACTCTTCGCGATCGGTATTGACATTCACATGCTTAAGCTTCTCTCCCTTTCTCCCTCTATCTCTCTTTTCAACGGGAAAAGTATGTTTTTTTAAGGTTTCAAACCCCACCTCTACCTTCGCAACGTTAGGCGACGATCCGACACACAGTACCGGACCGATTCCACGAAAATCGCGCGACCTCACCACGGGAAACATCCGCGAGCACGCATCAAAACAAACTGCGCGTTGCCAGCACGAAGATCCTTCGCCACGGCCCCGTCGTACCGAGCGATCGAGATCGCGTACACCAACACAAGGGAAGCATCTCAAAAACGAACCAAAAGAGAAAAAAGGGCCAGCCTGCCCGGGGCCCCATCCGAACGATCGTCCGTCTTTGTCGCCGTGGGGTTTTATGTTTTTCGTTGGTATAGATATGTGCGCTCCCGCGCCACACGAACACGCAGCGAACGACGCTCGGCGAGAAAATCTTTCCCTTTTTTCCATATTCTACCGCGGCCGTCCTCGCTGTAGCGTCTCGTTCTCCGTTTTTCCTTCCACAGCCTCCTCAGCTCGCCTCGGTCGCGACACTTCCGATTCTAATTTTACTGCACGCGACTTTTTTTTTGCGAAAAAGCCAGTCGGATCGGTGTCGTCGGGTTTTTATTTTGTTCTGTTTTTTTTTTCGCGGCTGGTTGTCTGAGAAATCCATGTGTGTGGATTCTGTTCGACGATTTACAGTGAAGGAAGACGTTGTGAGGGCATTAGTTGATTTGCAACTAGCCTTTGAAATGCTTATTTGTCTCTGTACTGCCCCGCATGTGTCAGATTAAAAATATTTTTAATTAATTTTATTTTATTTTCCCCTGTTTCAGACAAGAAACAACTTCAACCAGGAGCTGAATATTATAAAGCTGCCAAATAAAGCGCATAATTTGGGGCGTAATGCTACTGTATAAGCCTAAAAGAACGCATTCTTTACGAGAAATACTTTAAATTGAAGCTGTCTAGTCTTGAAAACAGCTGGGAAAGCTGGCAAAACACTTTAAACCAACACGCGGCTTCCTAGAAAAATTTGAATTATTAAAGTATGCATATCTTCAGGGGCTATAATAACCTCCCCTAGCGATTCTGCAAGCGAAACATTCGAAAATCATAACCCAATATAAAAATAAAGCCTTTGTCATGCAAAATGCATACCTTCGGGCTGATGTAGCACATTTGCGCCAAAGCGTATGCAATCTGCACTACTCCAACGCGTTATTGAAGCTTTAATTGTCAACTTCTGATACGAAACGGAATAGATTATATGACCTCGCATGCGCTTGAAATGCTTTTGATAACTCTAATTGACCTCTTTAATTCCTCTTTCATGAAAATTGCATAATCTCGATTGAAAATGTTCAAAAATCGTATAATTCAGGAGTATGAAGAAATGAACAAAACATTGTTAAGAAAAAATAGTGTAGCTTATGATAAAATAGGGTCTAAATTCAATCTTATAAAGGGTTTCATTCTGGGATTCTGCAATCGTCGTTCAGTTTGAAGAATCGTGCCCATCACATTATGCCTTTTCATTGCATACATTCAGGGTAATTTCGCTAATCTTCAATAAAAAAAAAACGCAATGGGCACCATATAAACACTTTACTAATGCCCCAGAGAGAAATATTTATTAAGCTATTAATAACACGATCGTGTAGTGCAGGATGCATACTTTCCGGCGTGAATTTAATATATCAGCCTAAATGAATGCAATTTGTTTAAGTAAGGTTTCACTAACGTATTATTAGCTCATTATTTGTTCAGGCTTGACTAAACTTGACGGGTCCTACAGGATTATTTATTTATGATTTGAATAAATAATTTCCTCTGAGATGCGAGGTTGATGAGGCAATTTTTTTAGCGAAAGTATGCAATCTGCATAACAAAAATGCCTTATTTATGTTTGATATAGCCCGCTTCATTAACATTTCCACACTTTTGGTTGTATAATGACCTGAAAATTGATAATTTTAATAGTGAGGAAAAATAGATCCAAATTGCACAGTGTACTCACTCAAGACGCAGCACTGTAGCGCTCGCTTGTTTCCGCTGCAACTGGTACTGCCCTCAATTAGCGCTCGGTCGGAAGCATCGGAAGCGTTGCGGTTTTGGATGAATTAATTTTAAATCAATTAGCTTAAGCTGACGTCGCGTCGAGGCATATGCGCGGTTGCGACCAGATGTGCCGATCTGTTTCCGCCTGGGTCGGCTGTGATGGATGGTGCGAGATTGGAGGACCAGTATTGCTTAAGGAAGCAAGATGGTTTAGTCGCATTTCAAGCGCTGCTTCTAAGCCTTTTCCCACCACCACCGCCAACGTTCAATCAATGCAATTGAATGCAATTATCACGTTCAAGTGTTTGCCCCCCACGGCCAGATTGCGATTGCAAGCGCCAAGTGGCGCAGCCAGAGCCGCGAGTAGCCAATTTTCTCATCAAACCTCGGCAGAGAGCCCGTGACAAAGTGTGCCCGTGTCTCGGGTGTCTCGGGCGGTCCGCGGTGCGCCCGAATTCGCACAACGTTTTGTCTGGTCGTCCAATTTTCCAATCAACCGACCCGCCAAAGCGATGGCCACGCGTCCACAATCTCAGGCGACAATTGCGCAGCAGAACGGCAAGACGGTGGGACGTGATTTTTCGGATTAGTCTAGACAAACGGGATGGGTGTTTTAAGGTGCTTTCAAAACAGAACCCGCTACACCTGGGCATCGTACTCTCGTTTGGACCCATGATTGACGCGCGCAGCTAATGCAACGAACGCGTACTTTGCGCATCATCCAAACCAAGGCAGGCCAGCTTCCGAATGATGTACGCCAGACACACACACAGCACACCGCATCGTTAAACGAGCCGGCTTTCCTATTTTAGAATCATCGTTCCAGAGAGTGTGCCGCGTGCGATGGGCCTGGTGCGACAGTTGCGCATCGTTTGTCACGCCACGACATGCTGAATGGCCTTTCTGAGAGCACCACGCAGCCCGACTGCTTTCATTCAGCGAGGAATGCATTCAATTCGCGCGAGATTTACCACGCAAAACACACGCAGGCCGGCAGGCAGGCAGCCAGACGGAGGTAGCGGAAGCTGAATGCAAAATGGAGAAATGGGAATCGCGCTGCAGTCGCGCTGGGTCGTTTGAGCATATCTTCCATTCAACCGAAGGGCCACGCGTTGATGGGAAGCTTCGTTAAGGAAAGGTACATGAACTGTGGCCTACATCAGTCGCGCGCGTAATTAGAGCTGACGCAGCTGCGTTCGTTCGTCATATCTGGAAAGATATCGCCGGGTTTCGTGCATCTGCATGTGGTAAAAAAGCATTCATTCTTTGCAGGTTTTATAAGGAATTTTCTGAAACCGTCGCTCTACCCATCAGGCAAAAGAATTTTTAACAAATATAATGTATAATTCATATCAATAATCTCAATTTCCAAGTTTAACATATGACAAAGAAGCCATTTTCCACGCCAAATGAGTTTTCGTGAAGCATTTCTCGACTCACCTCATGTACGCCCATGAAAAGTATTCGAAAATAAATATAATTATTTCCTGCTGGGGAGAAAAACGCAGACATATTGTAAACTAAAAATAAATAACGAAAAAGGTAAATAGATTACATACATTAAGGTTTAAACTTACCTAGTTCGCTACTACTCAGCAGCAACTGTAGAATTACGGGATGAATAATGCGCTTGTGTCTTAATAATCTTTACCGATTAAATACGCTCGCACTTCATACGACTAGCCACAATTAAAACAGAAAATTGTTCGGTCCGGAGCTTTGCAGCAAGGATAGTGTATGAAACTGGTGTTGATGGAGGGTTTTGTAGCGCGGATTGCATACTTCTTGGAGCCAATTTGCCTCTAGTATGCTTCAATTATGACATTTGGATTACAATTAAACTTACCAATTGAAACGTGATGTTTATACACCTTTATTTTTATTTCCCGCGAAACATTCATTATAATTAGCCCGTTTCAGTTCCGAAATCGCCTCACAAACACACATAAATGTATCCCGCTTCATGCCAAAGGAGGTTTCCCTCTCCGTCTAATGCGCCTGCACCGTGGACGCGTTGAAGATTTCGATCCAGTAGCCGTCCGGATCCTTGATGAAGGCCAGCCCCTTCATGCGGCCCTCATCCGGGCGTTTGACGTACTCCACGCCCAGCCGATCGAACCGTTCGCAGGCCTTCTTCACGTCCGGCACCATGATGCCGATGTGACCGTAGCCGCGCGGATCGCTGTTGCCATTATGGTACTTAAAATCGGCGTCATTCTCCGTTCCCCAGTTGCTAAAACAGAAAAAAAGCAAGCGAATGAAACAAAAATGTAAGCTGTATATGTCGTTTTATGTAGCAACAGCACAGAGACGAAAGTGAACTTACTGGGTCAGTTCAAGCGTCGCCTTGCGACTCATCGCCCACTGTACGCATTCCTTGCGATCCGACGGCTGGCTGGCAATGTCCTCGTAGCCCATGAAGTAGAGCGAGAATTTCGCCTCCGCAAAGTCCAGCTTGCAGAGCAGATTCATGCCAAGCACCTCGTTGTAGAACGGAAGCGATGCCCGCGGGTCTTTGATGCGGTACATCGTTTGTTGAAACAGGAAGTTCTGGGTACCGGGCGGAGCAGGTCATAAAAATAAACAAATGAGAACACCGTTAAAATCGTTCCTAATAGCAATGACTCTGCGGGAAGGCATGCCAGCGAGCGATAAGATAATGCGCTCAAGTAGTCGTTCCAAGCAATCGATCAGCGGACATTCACGAGAGTAAGCATTTGGTTGACCATTGCTAGAAGCAACATTAAAGAAGCCGTGTGACAAAATGGTCAATATAAACAACCAGCATCGAACGCGCTGAGATAAAAATAGTGCAACATTATACAATACGAGGAAGCCATGACATTGCGCTGAAGCGGCGACCAGTGAGTTGTGTAAACAACTCGCGGAAACCGACACCGCAATGGTTTGGAATCGATTTCAAGCAAATATAAGCAAGAAAAGAATTAAGAAAAGGATGATACACCGTTTTAGAGCTTCATCTTACCTTAGTTTCAGCATCCGGCAGCTTCAGCAGCTCCTTCGCTTCCTTGTCGGTCAGTCCTTCGCTCATTTTTTCTGCTTTAAGGCACACGAACGATCACTGTGAAATATTGTCGAAGGTAAAATACTAATCGCAAGCTATGGAAATGACTCTACACTTCCTAAAAAAATTAATGACTACAAATAATCTCACAAAAGTAAGTGATAACTTCTTCTTGCTCTTCTTTCACTACAGCTGGAAGCAGATGCGATCAAGATTTCAGTCTAAAGTTACTCTAATTGGACAAAATCCTATCAATCAATGTTTTTAATGGCGAAGATTACTTAAAAGTTTATCCTAATTAGACTGAAACTCTCTGTAGCGCTGATACTTACCAAATTTTAAAAAAATATGTCTCAACTTGCCGGTTCCGCCGAACAACAACACGATTACACCGACACTTTCCCAACGAGCAATCTGGTTGGTTAAAGGACGCAATGCAAGCTGACAGTTTACGCGCAGACTTTGGTCGTGTCGGTAATATCGGTTGCTGAATGAAAGGTACATATTTTATCACTGAAAATGAACGTTTAACTTGAAAAGTCTTTGATAATTTGGATTATATTCGATTCATGTCGAAAAATAATTATAAAAAAAACTTATTTCAAAGAAAATAATAACCTGGATAGCAATAGGGGTAAGGTCGACGTCAAACAATATGATTATGATGTTTGGGTAACCGCATTGCTGATATCCCAGTCGGCATGATTTATTCTCCGTTGGGATTGCTGAATTAAAGCGAGTATGCAGCTGTTGTACAGCATTTCAGCATATCGGATTGCATATTTTATGATGCAAACTACCGAATCAGTTTAAACAAAAGTAAAATACACATGTTTGGTTGAAAAATATATTGTAAAGCGCTCGTAAGGTAACTTTTCAAGCATGTTTCTTAACACATAAATGAAAATCACAACACATATTATGCAAAACTTGCTTGTATCGATCGTATAGATCATTTAAAAATGCTCAAGATTTTATTTGGAATCTTTTCAATGTTATCAAATTGAAAAATGTTACCCTTTTTTAACATTTGTATTTTGAAGAGAACATATTGCCGAAAAATGGTTGCAATTAGAGATGGGTTTCTTTTCTGTTAATACTTTTGATTGTTGATCCTAGCATAGGCTTTATCTGTATTGCCATATGTTCGGCCCACCATGTGCTGAGTCTTTCCCATTCATATGCAAGAATGATGCGTATGATAAACATAACTATTTCGGTCATTTTTCATACCACCAGGATGATGAATCCGCGTCCAACTGTCACACACTAATTATCATCCACCGGTGATCATCACGCAAAACTCGCTAAAAATCAATCGCACCCGGACGCGGCAGCAGCATCAGCCCCGCATGTTGGCACGTTCAACACCTTCCGCTTGCAGTACAATTGACACCATAATTTAGAAATCAATTTATCACCGAACCGCTTCCCAGCAATCGACACCAGCGAAACTAGAGAAGCCTAGAGGAGAGAAAAATTCAACGCGAACCAAACAAAAACGTATTTACCACCAGCACAGCAGAGAATTCCAACGGCAAATTAGTCCGATCCGTCCGGAATGTGTCTTTGGAAGGGTCGGGACGATCAAGCCGAAACCAACACGTGATCGAGTTCGCTCGCTCTTATTGTGACTCACACGTCCATTGTGGTGAAAACTGTGACCGCGCTAAATGGTGGGCTCAACACGATGCCGCACAAAAAGGGCCTCGAAAACCATGTGTCTTGCTTCTTCCGTATGTTTCTGTGTATGTGTGTGAAAATCCCTTCAGTTTCTATTATTTTGGTTGTACGGTCGTGACTCCAGCCCTGACCCTCTACCCCAGTACACATCCTAACGATATCCGCAAGCAGAATACAAATTACCTGCGCCATTAATCAAACACCGTGTGCCGTACACAAAACACAATTTACGGAAATGTAAACAACGAACAAACGATGGAAAATGCCCCTAAAAGGAAAGAAAATAAACCTTTCTTCCTGCGAGCTGATCAAGTCGACGTAATGTTTGCTGCCATCGATCTCCTTATCGATGACGTTTCGCCCGACCGTGATTGAGCGGGAAATCCCCTTTTTCGTGATTATCTCCAGTCCATTCACGACGCAAAAAGGGTTTTTTTGCAGGGAAAAGCAACATAAACTAAACCTTCTCGCCCTTAATCCACTCGCGTCACGAGCGCGCCGCCAACACTAATCCACACCGATTACGACAACGGTGCAGTAAGAATCGTCATCAAAAGGGTACCGCACGGCACGATGCGTCATGATGATAATATTGATTAAAATCCGCTCTAACTCCGGCAGGCTAATCATATATGCAAATAAAGCAAGACGTAATAAAGACAAGTTGCCCTAGTAGCGATACAAAACAAAAATGGATCGGCACGTTTTGATCATTTATCGAGCTGAAGTCCCTGTAGTTCTCTAGCAAAGTCGCTAATGTTTTGCTAGCATTTCAAGGACTATGGCCGGCAACAAGGACTATAACAAACACGAAATACTTAAAACTTAAAAAAAAATATAAACATTAAAGCATAGCTAACAAATTCATTAAACAATCTCTAGGGTCCATTAGTCGTTTAATTTAGTTCCTTACGCTGATTTCATCGAAAAATTTAAAATTTTTGCATCCCAATACTTGCTCGCTGATTAAGAGCTGATTAGTAGCAAACATTCCGAAAAAATATGCTAGGAATGAATAAAACTATTTATACCTGAAAAAAAGCAAAATAAATTATAAGCAATAGCCTATGAAAAATATTTTAAAATACACCAAAGCATATACAAATGGCTAAGCCACATTTTCACTAGAATAAAAAACATTAAAAATGTAATTTAACTTTAAAAACACATAGGATAACATATGAGAAACAAAACCTCAAATCACAATTGTGTTTTGTCAAAACGTAGCGCTATCACTCTGATCGAGTGGCGCCACCTGTCGGCGAGTAACGTAAACAAGAGATACTAAAGTTGCCCGTAAGTTTTACATCGTTTTAGATAATTTTCTACAAGTTTAAAGTATTTAAACCTAAATACTTTAAACTGGGTAATATCTTAATGTATACCGTGCTAATGGTACATTGAAAAAGAGCTTATGTAGAGCAGAATACATATTTTTGGGTGTAATTTTGCTCTATCAGCCCAAAAGTAGGCATTGCCAGATTGTACAATGCGACGATAATAATCGCTTATTCTTCCGATCATGTGAGAAGAAATGAAAGAACACATTATTGCCACTGGCAACTAGAAAGGCTACTGATAGTAGCAAGTGAGCTGCTCCTCCACGCAATCAATTACCATCAATTACCGCAGTCTGTCCGTGTGTTTCCTCCCCGGCCATGTGTTTAATCCCGTGCTCGCGGACGCCCCATCCGGAAGATTTTGTGTCCGAACACACTATTCTTCCCGGCGCTCGCATCACACAGGTGAGAAGGGCAGACTGCCGTGCCATGTGTGTGTATGTGTGCCCCGTAGCCGTATGTAGGTCAGTAGGGAATCAATTCGGCCGGCGTTCCAGGTAGGTACGGCACGCCGCGCTGAAGCCTCATACGTGGATGAGATAAAAAAATAGAATTAAAAATAATGAAAAAAAAAAATCGGAAAGCGGAGCGAAAACGACGATTTTTCATTTCCATCTCACTCCGCCGCCGCGTTGGGGCGCGCACTTTTCGTCCGCTTATCAGACCTCCCACCCCTCACAAATAACCCGCTTTTTTGTCGACTGCGATGGCAGCCCTTAAGCCCAGCTGCCCAGTTTCCCAAGGGGGAGAACGTGTCCACGCGAAGAAAGAAAGGCTAGTAAAAACACCCATTTAGCCGCGTTTGGTTCACTTTTAACTATCTTTTTTTTTGGTGGAAGGGTTGTTGATGAGTGTGTGCTAGCTAGTTTGTGGGTAGAATGCACCGGGAGCAGGGCCAATTTTCGTCTGAGCCGGCCCTTTCGAACAAACAGCGCCCAGTGTGTGCTCTCCCACCTGGATCAGTGGCCCTATCGGTGTACGCATCATTCTTCTTTTTTGGAATGGACCCATCACGAGATCAACGATGACATGAAACGTGGAGTAAAGAGAGAGAGAGAGAGAGAGAGAGAGAGAGAGAGAGAGAGAGAGAAATTGAAAGAGAACACACAGAATGCACCTCACCCGGGAGTTCACACGAGTAGATCATCATGGCTGCCTTGGATGTCAGTGATTTATAGTCAGGAAATGGAGCCATCCTTCCTGGTCACGTTGAGCATACCTGCGGAGCGGTTTCAATTAGTGTCTGGACCCACGGTGGACCTGCAAATAGTGGTAGAATTAGGGATTTTGCGAATTGCTCTTTCACTGCATGCATGGATCATTAAAAATACCCGCGGCAGCAAAGGCATCCTTGGAACACGTGTTTGTTTGTCGCTAAAATAAAGATTAGTTTAGCTCCCTCTATCTTTGGTCGTTACGTTTCACAACAAAAACAGGGTGCTGTTATTCTCAGGGCATGTTTTTCCCTCACACAAGGGACAGTTTTGGGAGTGCCTATCAGTTTCATTTTCCCACCCGTCCATTGACCACGAAAGTCTGACCACCGGAGCGGTTGCCACGGTTCGTTGGAAACGTCGATTGACCGATCCGATAGAGGCTCTATTTTAAGCCCGTGACGAACGGCCTGTAGATGTTATCTCCAATCTGGACGCATCTTTTCGCTCGCTGGCGCTGGTGCCACCGTTTTCTATAGATTCGTCATCCGATCCGAACGTACCCGGAATACGTCCCTGCGGAAACGCGACGAGCGTGTTCGATCGCAAACCGAACCCGACCGCATAATTGGTTGCGATCCGATCGAATTCTTCCGCAGTTGTCAGCTGTGCCGGCACACATCCACAGATTCTTCGAAGCGCTCGAAATAAACGCATACATACTTCATTTTTCGAACCCAACCTATCCTGTTTCAGCTTCCAAACGGACACCTTTTTTTTGCGCGCCCGCCCGACCTCCTGTACAATTATTGATATTAGCAATTCCGACGCGCAAATTATCGCTTAAACGTGCCGCAACCCCTCAAACGGAAGGCCAATTTTGAGGGACCTGGAAACTACCGTTGCAACGATTGTGGTTCGTGGTTCTTTACGAGCCTTTGCGAGAACTTTTGGCAGGCAAACTTTGCTTTGCTATCGGCAAATTTCTTCTTTTCAAATGCCGATTTCGGCAAACCCAACCGGATGAGGGTGTCGAGTAGCTTCCTTACGCCTCTGGTTCCTTTTCAACGCATTGTGAAGCACGCTTAACTCTTTTTGTAGGAGGGATGTTCGTTTGATCGTTTGTGTTTTTGGAGAACATATTTCGCACTATATTAAATCACATTTATGTCTCTCATTTTGTTTCATGTCTTCTATCAAACCGGCAAGCTTTTTAAAAGATTGGGCGTAAATAAAGCGTTAATAATTCATTCGTAAAGTGTGTATCATGCTATTTGCATGCTTTTGAGCTGATAACATTTGCGCCTGAAAGTATGCAACGTGCATTACACCAACGTTTTATTTATCAGTTTAAAGAATAGAACAGAACTACAACGAGATAGTTGTACGTAATCATATTATTAATCTTTTCATAGTATTCTCATAATGATGAGTTCGTCTTGGTTGCGCCAAGATAGAGAGAGAGAGAGAGAGAGAGAGAGACAGTGTTGCTAATAGGTGTTAAATTATTGATATCCACAGGTGCGGCTATAGTTATGCTACATTCCGTATTAAAACATCAGTGAGAAATTGTTTTTTTCCGAGCTACCTTACTATTTTTACTACAATCTAAAGATCAACATACGATCATCGAACAAGCGTGATCATTTAAATCAGCCGTTGTTCCTGAATACTTCCCTTACGCTAATCATTATTACCCTGTTTTACCGATCGGACGAGTGTTTCTGTCGCGATATGTGACACCGGATGAACCGTCTGTCAAGTTGTTGCCGTACGTTCCAGCTTCAACTTCCTTTCCGCGGCGTGGAACATTTACTTCCGAATCGAGAACGGAAACTGAGTCACGCCACTTCCGGAAGTAGCGCAGAGATCGCGTATCCGTAAGGAATTCGACACAAATATTTCCCGACCATTCGCTTCCCGTGTTGGTGCGAAGTAAGTGTGTGGAGGGAGTTTGTCGCGCATCGCAGATCATCGTGGTGTCATTCGTGTAGCATGTCAGTTTTTGGACAATGATGGGCAGCTTTCCTGAGGCGTGCGTTGGTGCTGAACGATCAACCTTACGCGCTGACGTGTCGTATGACGGGAAAGCCCATCCCGGTGGCGTGATAGTATGAGGTGCAAGATTCCTTTTCGCTTACTTGGAAGTCTTACGGATGACGGATTGTCGCAAACCGGATATGCCCGCGCGGAAGACACATTGTTGGGTTTCCCCCCCCCGGATAGATAATACAGAATGGGTAGCATTGATACGTGACGTCTTTTTTGTTTGTTGTTGCGGGAGTGGATAAAGTAAATAAATCGGCGCATGATTATATCCCTGTTATCGTCGCATTGATAGGACTTCCAGGTGTGATTTGCTCACGCGCGCGTGGTGTATTTCTGGCTGGTGTCGATATGGAGCGGCTCTGCTTGGTTGATAAAAATAATTAGCTGGCGCCTTTTGCATCGTTTTCAACAAACCGGAGTTGCGGTATTTCCACCGACATACCGGGTACTGGGGAGCCTGATGAAACCTGGTGTACTCGTTGCAGAGAGTATCTTTATCGCGATGGACACATACAGTGACGTATAAAATAATCAAACCATCGCCATATTTGCGCTTGTGCCGTGTTCTCTGATGTGGTATGGATCGATTGGACACAGCATCCCAAAAGCTATCGCGGATTCCTTAAGGAACATTCTTTTTTAGACAAATCGGCTTATTGTTCTTAACACTAACGGACAAATCTGGTGTCAATTGACACTTTTGCAACTTTGAGCTTCGATAACTCGAAAACGGATAGAGATATTGGTAGAGATATAGAGATATTGGTAGAGATATAGAGATATTGGAAACGGATAACAAACGGTTTTCACTCAAAGTCTTATATTTTTGCAAAGTTTTTTTAAAGGATTTTCAAAAATTTTAAAATCCGTAAATTTCTGAGATACAACTTGTTACTTCTTTCGTGCAAATCGTTGACACCTAGAAGGGCATTTTTTGGCAATTGTTGACCGATTGGGCTGAAATTTTCACCAGTTGTGCGCAAACTATTCTAGTTTTAGAATCCGTCGAGTTTGTGACGCTACCCCCTTTCGTTTGCTCCCCAGCCCCACATAAATAAAAATCCGCCGACGTCAAAAATTAAAAAAAAACCTTCAAAATCGTACGTAAAAATTTTTAGAGCCCGAATTCCATGAAATGCCATACAGGGGCAGTGGTCCATGACCTACAATAAAAATTTCAGACTTTTCCGATCAAAATTGTACGATTGGCTTCACTTTGTACCTCAAAGAAGAAGAAAAAGAAGAAGAAAATTCGAAAATTCATGTTTTCTGCTTATAATTCGTGACATTCGGTATTCAAATTACGTTTTTATTGTGCATTATGCTTTTTCAAGTCATAATTGATAAAGTTTTGTATTATTTATATAGAAAAACACTTTTTATTCGGTCTACACGATTTTTCATAGCTTCTGCAATTGACACATGACTTTCTCTATGAAAATACAGCGGGAATGGATATTCATAGTGATGCCATTTCCACAATTTTGATCGTAAATTTTTTATTTTTTTGTAGGTTCTGGACTACTGTTCCTATATGCCATTTCATGGAATCCGGGCTCCGAAAATTTTTACGTTTTTCAAGGTTTTTTAAATTTTGACGTCGGCGGATTTTTACTTGAGGGGGGCTGGTGAGCAAACGGGAGGGGGTAGGGTCACAAACTCGACGAATTTTAAAACTAGAACTAGTTTGCGCACAACTGATGAAAATTTCAACCCAATCGGTCAACAATTGATAAAAATAGCCTTCTAGGTGTCAATTGACACCACGATTTGCACCAAAGGAGTATACGGTTCATTTGAGTAAGTGTTTACGTATAACTACCAAGCAGGTTTGCATTGTGTATTGTCCAGGCAGGAAGTTGCTCAGAGAGAGAAAGAGAGAGAGAGATAGAAAGAGAGCGAATGTTTTCTTCTGATTGAATGAACAAACGATGATTATGACATGATAACGAACTATGTACAAGTTCCTATCATAACGCCAAACCCTATGGTTGAAAGGAGAACTGATTCATATTAAAGACAGCGCAAGCTTCGTCAAGACTCCAAAAAGAGTGCGACTTTTTATTACACCATCGCTTGATAAATGTTTTTTTTATGAACAATAGTTTTATATACACATTTATAACAGATCCGAGCTGTGTGAAAAACATGTAAAAAAACCATGAAATAGCTAAACATTGTTTGGGTTAGCACAGATTTTAGATTATTTTAAACAGATTTTACATGCCTATCAATTTCGATTAGTATGAACCCATATGCACGAAGAAGCAACCGTGCAAAGCTTCCATCCAGCGATGATGTTATAACTTTGTCCGTCACTGTAGGCGCGTCTCTATGGCGCTTCTTCGATTGTGCAATATGGACTCGATGCTCTCGTGTGCTTCCGAACTACTCCCGTAACACTATCGTGGTGTTCCACGGCACGCATAGATAACGCATCTGATTATGCTCCTCCCTACAGGTGCACGGAGCAAGCGATGCACTGATAAAAACCAACTGTTCCGAGGGCAATTCCAACTGTATGGTCCAGCGCTGTGGGCAAGAGGAATAATGATTGATGCCGTCCTGAAAATTGAATTTCACACACCCGGCCAAAAGCCCTTCGTTCATCATGTGCCAAGGCAATTGACTGTTCATTTCTTTCTGTTTCCCGCTTTATCAGTAAGGATTGGGGATGAATACTGCTGGGATGTACCGGTGATTGCACAGTGTTATTGAAATTCGAATGTTAATTTGCCCCAATGAACTCCACACCAGTACGATGTATCTCTTTCCTGCCGAGTTATGTGCATTCCCCCACTTCGTTCACAACAAACCCGACTGCTCACGGGAAAAGCCCCAAAACCGAAGAACCGGAGACGGGTGCTAAACGAATTCGTCTCAC
The DNA here is from genome assembly GCA_000349145.1 of Anopheles dirus. Classification (NCBI taxonomy): domain Eukaryota; kingdom Metazoa; phylum Arthropoda; class Insecta; order Diptera; family Culicidae; genus Anopheles; species Anopheles dirus. The sequence goes on from KB673534.1 coordinate 5,908,061, forward strand.
TTTCACTCGGAAGTTCGATTCGACGTGCCTTCGCCGACACGGGGAGAGAAAGAACGGTTGACGCAAAGGTACGGAATTAATTAGTCCTAACGAACACGCAACAACATCCACAACCTCCACCCGTTCGCTTCGCACATGTCCAGCAAAACTCACTCCGACGGCCGACGAGTGACTAAGAGGCCGGCAGTTTCGGGAGCAATTAAAGTATTACTAAAGTCAAAGTCAATGCTTCCCCTCGCGGGGTCCCATCGGGCCCGGGAACCACGACCTCGAGTGTTCCTTTCGCGATTCCACCTTGATTCGTACCCAACACGAACCAAACAACACCTGACGAGGCAGCGTTGATGAGAAGTATGATTAATGTAAATCGTTTGTTTGATGTTTCAATCGACAGGAAAAAAACAGTTGCTGTGTATGGCAGCGCGCGCGAGAAAGTCAATCAGTTCATGGGTGAAATATAGAACATGAGCAAGCAGGGACGCACGTTACTAGTAGCTGTAGAGCACTACTAGCGCCAAGCTCCGGCCAGTACTAGAGGAATGCGAAAATTCTTTGACTCACCGTGCATATTTTGTCACAGCTGTTAGTCAGTGTTTTCGGCGTTAGGTTACTAACTGGATCAATTAAATGGTTGAGCTTTTCGTTGGAAAGCCACCATTAGCGTGCAAAGCGCACGGGCACATGCAAGGATCGAATTTCCGTATAAGTAAATGTAAGTGCACTGTGACTAACAGGAGATCAAGTGAGTCAACCGTTGGTGCACTAGAAAAAAAAACGAACTAACAAGCGTAAATAGCTACGAAGAATACTATTTCCACAACATGTTTACCCCATGCAACCGAATAGGAACCGTCCCCGTTTGGACCTTTGCGCCAGTGTACCTTTACTTTTGACCAACACTGTACGCAGAAGCACGAGAAGGCTTCGTGCCCTGTTCGGGTCCGGCGGGTTCGTGCCATGCTGCGATGCAGGGTGTTTCAGGCGACTCCAAAGCGACGAGTCGGTGGATAGAAACGAGGAATCTCATCACTAATTCTAAGCAAGAACTTCAGAATAAAACACTTTTGAACATTGAAATAAAACATAAAAAAGGAAAAATGTTAGATCATAGCTGAAGGAATAAAACAATTCAAGTAGAAAGATATAATCAAAATAGCACAAATCATCGATCACTCTCGATCTATCTGTAAAAAAAGTCAATAGGGAACACACGTCAACATAATTGCAAGAGTTAAAACGTCTTGAATCACAACAAAACTAAACGAAAATAGGCAAATAAAACACTTTATGCACTGCACAAACAAGAGACACATGAGAATAAAGCACACATAAACGTTGGAACAAAATATAACAAAAGAAAGTGAAACATAGAAAAGATTACGCTTTTGAGAAATTTTTCCTATAATGCTGGAAAAGACTTGAAAAACGCTTGAAACTTTATGTAAAATGTTCCACCATCATGCAATCTGCTTAAAAACGAAAATGTGAAGATAAATGTATAACTGAAGTAATGTGAAACTGAAAAATATATAATATTCGTTTCAGATGAAAAATATGCCAAAATTATGCTTGGGTAAGTAGTAGTTAAGTTAAGTAAAGTAGTAGTAGATTTATAATCTATTACGTCAAATGCAATACGCAAACTACTCGACTTTATGTGATTATTTTGTCTTTCTGCTCAGCGAGATATTATTTGAAAAATAACTATTGAATTGTTGTTCAATCATTTGTCTTTGTTATCTCAAAGATCTTATCTCCGATCTGAGAAAATCATTTTCTTATTTGTTATTTTTTATAATCTAGCATAATCTGACACAGTATTTCTTCAGCACATTTGTTCCTACCGAACGGTACTGTTTGTTCTAAATTTTCAATACTTTGTTCCCCTCCAGCACCGACAACACAGACGAACCCTGCCCCAAGGGCTCTCGTGCTCGTGTGCTGCGCGGGCTAACCGAAAACCGTACGCTCCCGGTGCCGAGCATCAAAACTCCCAGCATCAAATCGACACATCCGACGGTTGCGTGCGGTTCGTCGTTCGCGTAGTGCGCTCGCCCTATATTCCCTTCCAAACGGCCCCAGCGTTCGCGATCGCGCAAATACGCGCGAATCGAAATCGTGCAAGAGAGTGGAAGATCGAAAACCAAAAAAAAAAACTCATCGAAAACAGAAATGTGCATTAATGTGTTATAATTTCGAGCAACAAAAAAAAAACAACGACCCAAAAGTTACTACATCCCCAACTCCGAAAACGAATCGAGCGCGCGCGAAAGTAAAGCAAACAATATTTGAATTTAGCACACACCACGTGCACCACCAGTTTTGTGGGACCAGTCAGTTCACGGGTACTAAACGGCACGAACCGGGTACGAAAACAAGTGCACCGCAAAAATCACTCACCATCGGCCGATCGGCCGACGCAGTTGGAATGTGAATCGCTTCCGCGCGATAGCGGACAGGTATTTCGGTGTGGGAAACTCGGCCCCGCAGCTTTCGGCAAGCTCGTTAGCGTCGGTCCGGCGTTTAGTGTTGTTGGTGCGATTGAGCTGTATCGCGGTACATCCTGCTATGCGTCGGGTGTGTTGTTGTGTTGTGTAGCTTTGCGAAATTTGATGCAATACCGGCTCGGCAGTGAGGACGAGATCGAGAAGAGTGTCCGGATATCTCCGGTCAAATTAAAACAAGCTCTCCGGTGGGTAGTATGTGCGCGAGACGAAGGAGTTGCAGTGATCGAACGAACGCGTAGAACGTTCCCCACGCGGACGATCGCGAGCTCAAGAAGATACCATAAAGACAAGACACAAACGCGTTCCATGCGGTGTTTCCCCGTTCCAAAACAAAAACAAAAAACTGGCTTATTGAAAACCACCTCCTCGTTGGAGACGCCTCTATCAAGATCTTTATCGATTGATTTTTTGTTTTTTTTCCGTAATCGCACCGGTGGTGTTAACCCTGCCTCAGAAGACGATTCTTCTTGTGTCAAGAGCTGACAATGGCGAAAAAACCAGCGGATCTCTCCCCCAAAAGCGGATCCTTTTTGGCACACCGGTTTTTGTGTGCGCTCCTTGACTCCTCTTCGAGCTCGACAAGTGAAAATTAGCACCAAATTGGCGGTTGTTTACTCGCCCAGGGAACAAGCGCCCTGAAGGGCAGCCTCCCGTGTTGCCAACGTCCCGAGCGGTTGAGGCGAGAGCGACCTCTCGTGCCTGTGTAGCCGGCAGGGATTATTGGCGAACCTCTGGGAGACAGGCACACGATTTGCATAACACAATTCCCATGCCCCCTGGCTGCGTGTGTGTGAGTGTGTGTGTGCACCATTGCGGAAGACCTGGACCGACGATCGGTCGCACCGGCGAAAACCCCTTTCCGCCATTTGAAAGTATAATTGTAATCAGCGCCAGTACGTACGTACTCGCACGCACGTAAGACTCTCACTCTAGGTACATAGGTTTTTTTTGTTTTTTTGCTCCCTCTCTCTCTCTCTCTCTCTCACACACACACACACACTCTCTGTTCATTGTATGCCCTCACATTGACCGCATTTGGACCTGGTCTGGTGTGACACAACCAGACACCGCCCGCACGGGTGTAGCTGCCACCTACTGCCACAACACCGATACTCGTGAACTCGATCGCTCAAGCATCGGGTGAAAACGCGTGGGGTCAATGACGGAGTGACTTCTATCGCCAGTGCTAGTACAAAAACATTCTAAGTGTACTCCGCTACCAACCGGGAGATGCCGAATCTCAGTGTGACCTAACATCCCTGACCGAGTTCTCGTCCTCCTTTGCAGTCAGTGTAAGCGCTTCCAGTTGTCCAGTGTTTCAGTGCTTAGTGTCGTCGCAGAGTGCCAGTGCGTGCCTCCAGGCAGATTTAGCGCGCAGAGTGACAGGTGTCGTTCGGTGGAAAGCAATGCACAATCGCGCAACCGTACCACGATGATGCGTGTCCGTAGCAATTCCAGACCTGTGTCCAGCGACCGTCTCGAGCCCGGACGCCGCGGGATGAGTCCGTGCGACACCGCGGACGATGTGCTGCTCGTGGGCTTCAAGCGGACACTACACCCACCGGTGCCGGGCAAGAAACACTCCTACAGGTACCCACACCACCACCATCACCACCACCATCAGCCGGCACGGCGCACGCCCCTCTGCACGCCGGCCAGTGTGCTGCGAGTGTCCAAATTCCTGTCGTTCCTGTTGTTCCTAGTTATCTGTGATAGTCAGACAGTATCCCGTGTTGCATTTCGGACTTCCGCCGCCACCGTACGTCCACCAGCGCCAGCAGCAGCACCAGCGGCAGTGGACGCCGACACCGACAGTATTATTATTAGCAGCAGCGACGGTGACGTCGACGGTGGTGGCGGAGAAGCGGCACCCACTTCCGGTGCGGCCATCAACCACACCAAACTGCAGGAGATCGTGCTGGAAGGACTCGGCCTCAGTGCCCTGCCCGACGTTCGCCTGGTAAGTGCTAGTGGTAGTGTGAGAAACCGGGTTGCCTAATTAATCGTATCCGGTGTCGCTCGCCTGCGAACCTGCCGGCTCTCTGTTGCGTTTCTCGGGCACATTGGCCGAAGGGAACGAGGTTTTTGGACGCTGTTTTGAACGCGACAGGCAAGTCGCGGCGACGCCCTTGTGACATTTCGGAGGTGCATCGCCACGAAAATAGGTGCTCTCATGCACCTCGCATTGCACAGTGGAAGGTTGGTTGGGATAAAAGTAACGTTTGCATATTTTTTTCTCACTCCGATCCAATAACTTCGAAAGATTAGAGATCACACCGGCGAGTGTTGTGTTTCGACAACACGATACATTTAATTCCACAGTTCGGAGACGGAAAAAGGAGATGATTCCTCCATTATGATCACACTGTCTTTCTGTATGCCGTAATAAAAACACTCTTTATCCTGCAACCTTGTATCAAATACGAAAACGTTCGGAGAAAAGGCTCCCAAAAATGGTATCTCCTTAAGATAGACTCTGTCTCTGTCGGGTTGAACACATTCGGTGGTACATTCAATTCCAACATATTCATTGTCTCTGGGAGATGAAAAGCCTGCCATGGATGGACCATCCAAACCCTGCACAAGCCTGCAAAGATTCTCTAACTCGTCATCGTTTTCACATAATCGACTGTCAGCTCGTTTTGGATGCGTTTGCAGTTGGAGAGTTCCGTGACTACGTCAGGCTAACTATGTTCCGAATATTTTGTGCTCATATTCATGGGTACAAACTACAGGAATTCTACTCGTTTGCACTCAAGTAGAATGTCTCCTAAAAACAGCAGAACTTTCAGCTTCTTTGGTAGGTTTTAATGTATTTAGCAAGATCAAGTATGTACTGAAAGATCAAGCGATAAGAAACGTACAAACACTAAAGCAGGTTTGTGTCATAAAACAGTTTTCAATTATGGAACATGTTGCGGAACATTTGAGCCGCCGTAAAGGTGAGCTCTTCCTGATGACGATGGACGAGCAAGTCAACACTGGGTCGTTAACGCGCTCAAAGTACACTAAAGACGGCAAAAAATCAATTCCAAACTACTTTTACCACAACACGCAACGGTGCTCGAGCTGCACTCTGTTGTTATAGCTCTAGTTATAAACCGATCTAGTTGCTTTAGCGGATGAGCTATAAACATTTTCAATTAACGCCACCTAAAGCTCCCTCCCGTCCTGCTCGGGAGAAAGTGAAATCTGTCCCGACGCTTCACTGAAGCACTCGGACAGATCTGGAGCCACAAAGCTGCAGTACATAGTCGTCAGAAGCAGCAGCAGCATCAGTGTCAATCATTCACATCCCGTGCCACTAAGGTGCCAATAATCATGGGCTCACTAGGCACGTGAACACACGACACTAAACGCAAAACAAAACACGGGCCTCACCGAGCCGAACGCTTCCGGCATGATGGGCAGTACATGGCTCCAGAACTCGGCCATCCCGCCCGAGGCCTGTTTGCATCTCTTGCGCAGGGCAAACCTCCGGCTCCGCATTTCCGTTCCGCTTTGCAATGACGACGACTCCAAGTACAGTGGGAACTGAATCCCGACCCAACGAAGGTCAAGGCGAAGGCGTGTGTGCGAAGGGAATGCAAAAATCAATCCTCAACACTTGTGCTCAGCCGTGCCCGTTTGCCCGGCCCTAACCCGGGGGTGGTTTCGAGCAAACTCTCGTTCGCTCGTTGCTCTTGAACTTGGAACGGAATCGTCCACCCGTCCAGCTTTCTCGCCGCCCAAAACCGTTGGCAAATGGTTGCCGGGCTTGGCTGTAATAAAACTTTTCCACGACTGCTTCGCCGGCGTCTTCCGCAGCATCCGCATCGGCATCCGGATGCCGCTTTAGTACGGGGATGTGGTGGGCAAATCCTGCGCCCCGTTCGTCACCACCGCGTGTTCTTACCAGCGTGCGAAACAGTCCGTACGACTGGCGATGTTCTTCGCGATTCTTCCGCCTCGCTTCCGGCACGGAAGAGCCGGACGATGGCAGAGCTACCGCAACCGAAACTCTTGAAGCACGGGCTGCGGTGTCGGTACGCCAACGCCAACTGCCGCTCGGCATCGGAATGGTGCTGTGTCGGACCATCCACCGCTATTGAAAAGGGCCAACAACAACCAAACACCATCAACCATCCGACAATTTCATCCATTTTTCATCGAGTGCACGCGGTGCAGTTTCTTCTGGTCTCCGGAACCGAACCGAACGAAGCAAATCAGGTCAACAGGCAAGCTACCAAAAACCCCCGAAATTCGATTACAATTCTTCCGGGAATCGGACCCCGGCTCCCCTCCGGTTAGTGAGCGAGAGCGCAAGCCAAAAGAACTGCGCCAGATGCATCGCTGCTCCCGGGGGCCCGGGCACATTCGATGAGATTTGTTTAGGCTGATTTGTACGACGGAATGGGAAGAGTTCGATCGCAGTTCTCGGTGTGTTTATTTTTGACAAGTTTTACGAAAACACAGAGCAATTCTATTAAAACGGAACAAGCAGAAATGTGTTAATCCCAGCAAGATTTAAGAGCTTTTAAGTTTGAAGAGAACTCACAGATCTTTTCTGTAGCATCCCAAGTTTGGAGGGGTATATTTAGATATTGGACAATACATCGACACGAACTTTGGAGGCTGGACTCGTTTAGCCATCTGTCTTCAATAAGTATCTTTTTAATATTGAAATTATGCTTACTGATTAATGTTTGAAACAGCGTCGATTATATCCAGGAACGTCTAACCGGATAACTATTCGAACGTTCGAAGAACATCCAGAATCAAGTGAAGTAAAGAATGATATTTCGTTGCCTGAAGCATTTGCAATTCGGTAACGTCTGTATTAGTGTTTAGGAAGGAGGTAAGACTTGAAATCACCACAAGCAGCAGTCCGACAACACTATGGTTCTACGCAGTTTATGTCACTACAACTAAGCTCTCAAAAATGACATCCAAATTCTTTAACAACCTATAATAATACACATTGTGCAACAAAAAGTCTGAGGACATCTTTTATCCTTATTAGCCAGATTTGAAATAAGTGTTGTATGTTTCAAATTCTTCAGTGTAGCCAAAGTATGCTATAGTTGTGCTAGCCGTCAAAAGATGGCGCCACCGTACTCAAGGCAGTTTGCCTTAGTTTGATACGTTATGCCTAAGGTTGCTATAACTGAAATATGATGTGAAATATGATTTCACACTGTTTTTACAAACATTACAAAGGACCAAAGATAACCTGGGAAATCTAGATGTCGAATCTAGTTCTCATCATCTAGACTCAAAATGAAAAAGATTCTTATTTTTCTTATTGATCTTTTTAACAAACAAAAAAGTGTAAATATCGCAACAAGATAATCAAACTAAAATCCACTATCAAAACCCCGAAAGATGCACCAGAAGAAGCAAAAACGCCGTGCAGGCGTCATCAAACGCCAAGCGAACTGTAAAACCTGAAGCACGTGCTCTCTTCGGGTGCTGTTTCTGGTGCTATAATGATTTGTTTAGATCCCGCCCGCGCCCGGCACCGCTCCAATCCAAAGCGAACCTTTAGCACATGATCAATTCGAGCGCCGAATGTTTGGAGGACGGTGCGCCCGGTGGACGGGCGCGGGCACATCGCAATCATGATTAGTTTAGAATTGTGTTAATCTGCCGCGCCCCACCAGACGAACACACACACACACACACACTCACACCCAAGACTCGTGAATCGATTGGCTGCCGCCGGAGGCGACGATCCGCCGGAGCACTCGCACCGCGGCACTCTGGGTACGACAGTACGAAAATAGAACTCCGGTGCGATTAATTTTAAATGAGGCTCATCGCGAAAACTCGTGCCCGCGCCCGGTTTCGTCTGGTTGATCGGGTTGAACGGGGGGGGGGGGAGAAAACTTTTCCGAGAAGTGTGCTTTTTTTCTTATTTCAATTCAATTTTCCATTTTTCCGCCACCGCTGGCGTTGTGAACCCGCGTTCCAATATACTAATTTCATCCCTGGATGTGTACGCTCCAGTCGGCTCTGTGGGAAAAGCAAACATCTGTGGGCCGGGCTAATAAGGAGCCTTGTCTGCGGGGCAGGGACGAAAAATCTTGCAAGCAACAGCAGGAACCGAACCCGAAGACGTCAGACGCAATGAGCGATTTTATTAGATTTGCCGTGCTGTAATCGGTCGGTCGTCCCCATTCGCTCCCCATCTCCATTGCTCGCGGTCCACAGCTGATCACCGAGCGGCTCAAACTTATCCTTCCTTTCATAAACAGCTGGCAGCAAGAGTAGGGCCACGGAAAAGCCCTTCTTTGCTTGCGTTACAACATTTCCCAGCCCAACGCCGGGAACCGCCGGCTCAAGATCTCCAACGGCAGCACCTCCAGCAGCCAAGGAGAGAGCCAAGCGTCTTTCGGGGCAGAATTAAATTGGCTGCTGGGTGGAAAATTTGTTATCCCCATCCCGAGGGGGTTCTCTTTTTTGTTGTTGCTCGTTTGCCATATTGAAAAGCGGGCGAATTCGAGAGCACAAAACTCGATCCATTGAACTGCTGTTATCCGAAAGAAAAACCTCAAGATACACGAACAAGCTGCCTTGGCCGATAAGCTCGACCGGGTACGCTGATAAGTCTGCAGAGAGAAGCTGCACGAACTGCACAGGAACGACGCTTTATCGATCCGTGTGCTTGCACAGTGGTTCCTGCGTCTTATCGTCTTGTACGTTGCGATTTATGTCGAATGTGCTGTTTTTCTTTGCGACCAGCATCGGGGTTCATCGTTCGGGTGTGTGTGTGTATGCAAATCTGCAACATCTTTTGCGCCGTTCCTCCCAGCGCCCGAGTACAACGAAACAGAAAAGCTCCACCTCCACCGCGAGGAGCGATTTTCGAAATTGATTTGTTGGCACATTAATTTAATGCCCGCATCCGGTGCTCGCTCCGGTCGTTTATTATTGTAAAGAGTAGGGAAAAACGATTGGCCCGAAAAAAGAACCTGCTGCGTGCATTTATAATTCCATGAATATGAGGGGAGTATCGGTTGATTGCATTGGGTCGACTGCTCGGTGGGGCAGGAGCGATAATGTTTGTCACACTTTTTAATAGCGCGCCCGATGGTGAAGGTGATACACCGTGAGCGGGTTGTTTTCCGATTCCGATTTGTTAATACATCATCTCAAGGACGTGTGCGTGATTCGCTTCCTTGAATCGGCGCGGCCAAACATATGGTATGTAATGGGTAAGCTCATTGGGTACGCTCGAAAGTGATGATGAGTGAGTGCAATTGTTTTCGTCGACTGATATTTTTGTATTATTATTTTCTTTTGAAGAAGATCTGTCAAATTGTGTGACGTTTCAATGCCTGGCACAACGGACGATGGAAATGTCACATTTGTTGGGATGAAAAAAGTGATTAAAAATAAGTGTTTTTGAGGCAATCAAAGTCCTGTTTAAACTCACTTGATCAGACCTGGCTAGCCAATAAGATTGTCTAAAATATTTTACGAATTTTTAGACTGTTTTCAGTCGTCGAAGTTTCAGATATACTCGAGAAATAGAATTGCGCTAGAGCCATTTGATCGTCATAGTGTAAGGATAATCCAAGCCAATACACACAGTGTAATAAGTCCTGTACACGTTAGAAATAACAAAAAAAAGTATTATCATAACCAAGGGAAAGGTGACGTTCATTCCCATATAATTGCATACATTCCATCAATTTGAAGCTTGACTTTCGAACCTAATGAGTTCATTTGACTTTCGTTTAAAAAATGTCGGTCGATACCATGATATTTTCTAGGTGTATTTATTTGATGTTCATATTCAAGGTTTTCAAACGAACTAGATCGTTTTCGATCGCCTATCACCGATATGTCATCCTTCTGTCAAACATCGGTTGTCCAAGCTTGTCCAACGACATCATGTTGACATCTCTATTTAAACTTTTGGCCCTCAACATTATTACCTGTGCTTGTTTGCAACTCGATGTTCAGTTAGAAAATGAAAACTGATGATCCTGATTGTAATTTAAGCAGCTATACGCTATAACCCACGGAACAACAAGACGAATGGTATACGCGAAAAATTCAAATGGCAACAATAACAACAATAACAACAAAACAACAATATCAATTGTACTGATACGTCTTCCAAGAATGGAGAAAAAATGCTGTAACTTTGCCACTGATCATGACCAACTACTTGTAGTCATCGGATCGCACCAGATGCTAATAGACTTATAGCTTGGACGAGTCAAATCGCATCTACTAAAGTCAAAGTTCGGTAGCTACCTCCTCCGTAACATAAACAACATTATCGCATTGAAGGACCTGTAAAGCAGTTTGCACACTAAATAATCACATCAAATTACTTTGGAGATTAAAATATTACCCAAAAACAAAAACGAAAACCAAACATCACTTACGGCATAACCTAACCGGAATTGAAACGGACCGGTATGCAATCTTCGATCGACTGCGACCTCAAAGTGCATACTGATGATGTGATTTTGATAACCGCAAGCCATCCCTTAGCATCGGAAATGTTCTCATCTGCAGGAGCAACACTTCCTGTTCTAGCTCCGTTGCGTTATCCGATCCAACTCCATGCAATCCGATAACTCTACCACATCTCGCTTATCTCACCGTAGCGCGCTCTCTCTCTCTCTCTCTCTCTCTCTCTCTCTCTCTCTCTCTCTCTCACACACACACACACACTCGCTCTCATGGAAAGGTTGCTGCAACGACAACAAAAAACCCCGATTCCCTGCACCAGTGACCTACTAACACGAAGTAACTCGAAGTATGTTTGATTTAATTATAATTAGAATTAGAACTTCTTCACCGTAGCAGATGGCCGGGACTTGCCGCACAACCGGTAAACCACTGGATTGCGGTAACTTCCATTAGTGCAAAGCTGTCCCGCTGCCGTTCCCGTCTCCCTCCCGCCGCAAACACGGTGGTGTGCACTTTTGTGCATAATTAAAATTGAATTTGATGCAACCCCGCCGCCGCCTCCACTGTTGTCGCCCGACTCGGCCGCCCGAGCATCACGAGCTCTACACACTCGCCGATGGCCATTTGCTCGGAATGTGCCGGTGGGAAATGGAGGAATGAAAACTAATCAAAGCGGAGACGTTTTTTTGCCTTCCAACATCTCTGGCAGGTTACGCAACAGGTTGCTCGGTTCACTGGACGGACGCGGCACTTGGCTCGGTAATTAATCCTCGGGGTTTTTTTTTGTTGTTGCTCGCCCCGACGAAGAGTGCGCGAGAACGAAAGTGGTCACCACACAAATCCGCCCAATAAATCCGCACGCGGCTCAGGTCGCGGAGTGCGTCGCCGCCATCGTGCGCGCTCGATCTTACATACTTATTATGCTACCGGCGTACGCTTGCCGTTCGCTTTGCTTTGCGCTGGCCGAAGATTTCGGTCCGAGAATCTGAGAGAGCGAACTTTTCCCACTGGCTTGCCCGGGCCGTCCAACGCGCCCGTCCCTTTCGGAAACAATTCGAACCGCGCTCAATTTACATAATTGAACCCCGCTGATGTCCGGCTCGGCTCGGCTGCAACGGTCGCCTCTAGTGCTGCAAAACGCATTCAACGTCGTCGTCGTCGCCGCCGTCTCAAGCCACTTGCGACGAGTGATTTATCGCGCAAAAGGTTCATCCGTCCAGCATCCACCGTGTCTCCACCGTCCTCACCAGGAATCGGTTTTAATTATCCTCGACCCGGGTGGCTGCGGTGGACCCGACCATTGGCGACGACGTAACATGCGACAAATTGTCCCCGTACTCGTCCGGGTGGAACCTGCCCCAGACACGATCGGTTCTGATCGTTGGCTTTCATTGCGCATCGCCGCCGCCTCATCATCATCATCATCTTCGATTGCGGATTGCCGAAGCGCCAAGGCACTGTCTGGGGGCTTGGATTTGCTGCTACGGCGCGCGACAGGTTGCTCCATAAAGTGTGACATTTGTCCGCACGAGCCTCCAGCATCGGACGCTAATGGGTGTGTTAAAGTGTCGTTTCGGAGCCATGATGTACGAGCTGTGTCTGGTGCATCATGGGCCCCAGTGATAAGAGAATTTAGAAAAAAAACCTAACCTGTGAAGTTTTTGTATGAGCTCCACGAATTTCATTTTGTGCGTTGGTTTAGTTATATAAGGCCACAGGCATTTAGGTCAGATGTTTATATCTACCCAACTGCCCACAATAAGCCCTCTAGCTTGTGATATAAAAACTAGGTACACAATGCAACCCACCATGAAGACTTAACAACTGGGTTGTCCGGTTTCATTTTACAGACATGACTGGTGGCCTAGTCATGAGTTTGGTGACTCTGATAGTGAAATAATTGAAGCGGCACCTACTGAGTATCTTTGTCTCGAACGTGACTAAGAGATCGTCGTCTGATTTGGGCAGGGATCATGTCTCAGGTCGAAATTCTCCATGGGAGTCGATAGAGTTCATAGATTCAATGTCGTTGGACTTCCGATGAGAGTACTGGGACTTTGAATGTTCTATATAGCTAATGTTCCTATGTTCCAACACATAGAACATCCTTAAACGCACTATGTTTATGTCATTAGTGTATGTAAAGTTCTAGTTTGACTTATAGACGATGGTCTCCGTAGTTTCCATCTCCGAAACTCCAGATGGCACGCTCTGAATCCATTTGAACTGCTTTTGTTTTTTTGTCACGAAGAGATCTTCATTTGTCGTGTAGAAATTTACTACTTGTAATCACCGTCAATGATCTGGTCAATACCGCACATAAATTTCCTAGAACACAACACTCAACCTGACTGACCAAATCACTGACCCATGTTTTATATCCTCCCGTATCTCTCTTCAAAGCGAAAAAGAACAACCCGCAAGTGTCCAATAAAACTGCAGCGCACTAAATGGCTCTCTCCAGAAGCACTCGTTGCGAGCACGCAACGCATCCGTAATGTGCATCAACCGTACGTCACAGCCCATCGGCACGGCCACACATCGCTCCGCTGGCAAGAAAGTGATCAATTTTCTAGCCCAGCCTGTGGGGCTGACCCACTCGAGCGCCTGAGAGTGCCATAAATTCTTCGCGATTGCCTGCGCAAGCCCGCAGCGCACACTAATAAAGATAAAGAAAAGCCGGCAGGTATTTTCTTCCTCGTTCCAATCCGGCGCACACACACACACACCTACTTCACCTGCGGTGTCCACCGCAGACGGGGCTGAGGGAAGCGTGTAAAATTGATTAACAACCAACGCCAATTATCGAGATATCAATTTATAATAAGCATCCCTCAGGTTCAGGTCTGTTGTTTACTGTGCTGAATCGCGGATGAGTCCATAAAAGCGCGAACGATCCCGAATCGATCGCCGAAAAGCTCCAAAACAAAAACTGCACCCGATCCGAGCTGAATGTAGCATACCGGCGCAGGTTGGTGGAAGGTCGTTTTTTATTCGTTCGCTTTTCGCACAAATTTACGCAAAATTGATGCGAGCGCGGAATTTCGCGACGAAAGTGGGTAAAAACGGCCAAAAAAGACGCGAATTCCACACACACACACACAACCCACGCCAGTTCGGGAGTTGTTAAACTAGTTTCAAAGCGAAACGGCACGGTTTACGAACTTAAGTTTCTTGTTTTGTATTTTCGGACCCATTCCATCTGAACCGAGGCGGTTTGACGTTTAGTGGATTGCGCAACTGCTCGAATCGTGCTCGAATGGGCGTTCGTTCGAGTGGATCACTTAGCCTGCGCTCGATCGGGACACGATAAGAAGTTTCTGTTCCTTCGAAACTTCCAGTGCGTCCATTAAAGTAACTCAGGATCAATCGAGTTGGTGTCGCTGCCATCCCGCGGACGATCAAAAGGCTTTTAAATGTCTTCATTATGATGCTCGATCGCGTTGGGTCACTCGGCACTGCATCGCCACCGCGTGGAGTCTCACGTGAGCGGGCACGATAAGAAACGGGACCAGTTTCTCGGGCGTTCGAGGTCAGCATCCACCGACCGTCGAGATCGCCGCCGAGACACGCACCGGCAGCTGTACCGGATCTACCTGATCGACAGTCCACAGCCACCTGTGCCACTCTCACGTTCCGAAGCAACGCACGCACGGCACGGCAATTGTGGAATTAAAAAAACAATGCTTTCGCAGAGCCCGCGATGCTTATCTGCCAATCACGCGAACGTATTACGCACGCACACTATGCCTAATTAAACATGACGGAACATGGGTACGGCTGCCTGCGCGGCCCTTGCGCAGTGTGCGTTTGAGGTTAGGTTTCGCTGGGCTACCACGCAGGGAGCAAATCGCATCCAGAGTCAAATTATTCCCGTGGTGCAATAATTGGACGACACTCGGTGATGACCTCTCGGTTGTTTCGATTCTCCAAATACCCCATAAACATAGCCCTCCGCGCTTTAAATAAGACTCCCAGGTTCGAGATGCAGTTGTTCGAGCTAAAGTTTAGACGCAAAAGCGTCTGCGCCTTGCGTGCGCTATCAAAGCGTACGTCCTAGAGTCCGGAGATGAATATGGAAGAGTGCTGGTTCCATAAAAATCGACCATTAGCTGAACAGGTTTACGTGCGTTCGGTTTTTGTTGTTGACGTTTACTTTTTATTCATCTTCATTTCTGCCTCCATTCGGTTGACACTGATAAAAGCGCATGGCTTGGCGGTCGGGCACCGAGTAAAGCCAGTCGCCATTTGTGTGTGTTTTTTTTTGTGTGCCTTCACGCTGTTTAATGCGTTTGCGTTTATGGTGGTATTTTTGATTCCCTTTTTACCTCCGTAGCCAGTCGTAGCAGTGCTGCGCAACAGCAGCAGCAGCAGCAGTGTGACTCTGGAGGTGGCGAAACGGCTCCTCTCATCGCTCGCTGTGACGTTGACAGCAGGATGTTAACAGCCAAACGACATCCCGCAACCATGTGCGAATTCTTCACTTTACAACCGTGCTCTCGGGAGAGGTAGCGACGCTAGAAAAGTGTCATAAAATATGGCAGAGGCCGGAAGATCACAGCCAGGCTAGGTCACACCTTCGGCCTGTGCCTCCTTTGGGTCATAAAAGAGAAAGAATACACCTAGCGATCCCGACAGCCCACAGGGCCCATTGCAACTTTTCTCGATCGTACAGCAAAACCTTTATGGTGATCGATAGTGCCGAAAATTTGCGAATGATTGATCGTTTCCTGAACGACACTCCAGACACTTAAGCCGACCACCCGCTGTGCAGGCCACCTTGCCGGCTCGCAAAGCCGCGGTGCCTTATGCCAATCGGATGATGCCTGTCTGGAAGAGACTTCTAGACACAGAACAATCCGAAGGTCACTCTCGTGGCTGTGTTCTAATGCATCTCATCAATAATGATGGACATCGGACGTTGTTGGTCTCTCTCGTCGTCCGTCTTATCCGTCTCCTCGTCGTCACTTTGATTCGCAACAAGACGCACATTAAAACGACTCAAAATGACAGCTGATACAGCAGAGATCTGAGAGAAACTCCGAAAAAATATATAAACCGTTCTCATCTCTCACAAAGGCGGCCTTCGTCGCCACAACAGCAGCAACCCGAATGGCTAATTTTAAAAATATAATCACCTGCTTAATTTAATGAGCATGACTAAAATTCGCTAATATGCGAACGGTCGTTCCGTGTTTCATCGCGCTCCACCCCCGGGGGGAGTCTGCGGGTTTGTTTATTGCACGTGCTTTGCAGAGGGCGTCGAAAACATACTCCCCCGCACATGCAAACACACGATCGAACAGCGAATTCCATCTCGTACACCAATTAGTTTGCAATAAATTTAATGTTCGCTCGGTGCGGGTGACAGTCGGTTTAGTATTATTTGGTTTCATTTCGGTGTCCTGTCGATAGCGGCAGCCTCCGACAGCGTTCTGAGCTGAAGAAAATGCGAGCTATAACCAAAAAAACCAACCGATACCGACCGAGCCAATTTGGAAATGAAACGTCCTTGCCCCTTCGGTACACTGGGGCCTGAGGAATGCCAACGACGCCACGCGTCTTCGCCTTCGCCAGAGTGTGGTGTTGCTATTTTCGGGGTCGGATTTTCCATTCTTTCGTCCCGCGGGCACACCCATCTCCTTGATCCAGTTCGCGCGCTCCCCACCGACAGACGCCTTGCCATTCGCGAGAGGCCTTTGCGCTGTCAAAACAACGCCGTCACCATGATTTGCGGGTGACGGAGACGGTGAACGTAAATAGGGAAAATCGCCACCGGCTTTTCGCGGAATAAAAACCGTGCCGGTTCGCGGAATGTCTGGAATTCCGAGTGACAGAGAGAGAGAGAGCGAGAGATGAAGAGAGAAAAACACGGCGACATTGCTCGTGGCGCCTGTCGAATGTCGCGGGTGAGGAATTCGCGCATCAACAACGGCATCACTCAAACGGCGACGAACGTTCGAGGAGGTCCTACACCCCACAGGACGTCGGGGGATCGTAAAGATGCTTGATAGATCGACGACCGTCTTATGACTGCTCGATTGGAGCAGCAGTGTACGAGGAGAAATCTTGAAAAACCCTCCGATTCTATTTCCTTTCTGCTCATTTTACGACATCCTTACGCCACCATTCCTGCACCTTTTTCGAGCGACGAACAACAATTGCCCGGTGCCGGGGATCAGTTCCATCACACGCAGGTATCGCGCGGCCCGGTGTTTGGCGGAATTTACGACCCATAAGGTGCAAGCGACCAGACCCGGCTACAAAGTTTCGAGTCCAACGAGCCCGAGTAGCAAAGTCCAGAAATTGACCGGCAAATCGGACGACCGGTGGGCCGTACTGGTCGGTTCCGATAGTTCCGATCGATTTTTACGATCACTCCGTCCCTCCATTACGGCCGTATGACTTATGGGTGGGGATATGTCCAAACCACGTGGCAAGCGGATTGTTGGAATGTTGGAATGCGCGATGAACCTGTTGGGTCGCAGATTATATTTTACGATTTTCGAACAGATTTATCACTAATGGAGGGGGGGGGGAAGAACCCTGCCCACAGGTATGTTATCAAGCGACAAGTGTTGTATACATATTTATGGTTCTAAAATATGAAACATGACATGAGGCACACCGGCGTCATAAAACTAAAAGCCCGCAGGGACATTAGCGCATCAGAACATACCATCGCACATGACTCACCACGTCGTCTTTTCGCTCGCAGATCCAACCGGTGTTTGAACTAAATCCGATCAGCCACACATTCGCTGGAATCACAAGGTCCATTTTTAGAACACCGTTTGACAACAACTTCGCCGGTCTCTCGCCTCCCGGGCGCACAATAGCTCTCGTCCCGTCGATACCGTTCTCCCGCACGGAGCGACGGAAACGGAAACGCCTCCTCAGTGCGAGCGGCTGAACCCCGTGGAAGGGGGGTGTTCAATTTCCCAGATGCTGCCATCTCTACGCCACCGTCAACAAAACCCCATCGCGAATTCCATTGCGATTACAGCGCTGCGCAACGTGAACGCTATTTTCTACCGCACCTTAGAGGTGGGTGGGTTTTTGGTTGGTTTTTGTTTCGGAAACATTACCCCTAACGCTCTCCACGGCAGCGCGACGGAGAGTTCAATGGTTTCCTGGCGATACTGAGAATTTTCAGTACGTCGGACGTGACCCAAGCGGATGATTCAGAGTACTAGCAGTCATTACTCAATCGTATGCAAAATTTTGAAACAGAAATCATTCCCAACTCCCACCTATAACTTTCTTCCCGAGTTCACGGCACTGGCCGCCCGGCATCTGCATCGAAATACTCCAAATAACCATCGTCTCGAAGGCGTCTTCTGCGTGCACCGAGTGCACCGAGCAGTGCACCGACACGATCCTGGGATGCAACAAGTAAACAACACTTGAGCAGCACCGGCAACGCATTCGACGCAAGCACAAACACCAGAAAAGACCTAGCGGCCGCTGCCGCCTCCGTATTAACGCATTACGAGCCGATACGGTCGATATGGGTTGCACACCAGCTGCCTATCGAGCCCATTGCCGTTTATCTCGCCGTCTGAGCCGACGTTCCCGGCGAGGGGTGTGTGGTGAGCGAGAGATGGCCATTTGGTTTTCGGATCCCCTCGGTGCTGCTCGAGAGTGAGCGAAAGAGTGAGAGAGCGAGAAAGAGACATCTGGAGTGACATCTAAGTGTCGCTTAGCCGCTGGGACTTGGAGCAGTCGTATAGCCCGTGTCTAGGAGCAAGGAAGTCTTCGACTTCGATCAACCCTCCCCACGTTTTATGGGCCAACGACCAAATTATCAGCCAATGCACGCCGCACGTGCACTTCGGGGAGCAGCGTAATAAGGTTATCTGCCGTAACGTGTTCACGACGACCCAGCCGCAGCGTGGTCTCGCGACTCGTCTTTATGGTCCATGGAACGCTCTCGATAGCGGCATCCCAGCGGCGTAAGTCGTACCCGACGGCCTCATGGTTAACAACTTAATGTCACCGAAAATCGACGTCAGCGATGTTTGTCAAATTTCACAACGCCGTGACGCCCGCCGGTACACGCCGGTTCGTAAGAAATGGGCCAGCGGTGCACGCATGGCAACCGTGGTGTGAGAGTAAACGAAACGCGTCACAAAGTTTTGCCATGCCCACTGTCCCGTTTCCGGGCTGTCCTGCTTCAACCACACAGGGTCAACGTGGTCTTCCCGAAGCCGAATCCTTTCCACAACCAACTCTCGCTGGGCATAACGAGTTGAGGTTAAGATTCGAGTCTTTTTTCCCCTATTCCAACGAAACACATTATCCGATCGACGATTACACGCGGCGTTCGGTCGTAAATTGCGATGCGATCGGTAAGCGTGTTTTGATACCGGCGCGGCTCGGCTGCCGCTACCGCTACTGCGGTATGCCGTCGGCGTCAAAAGCGACACAAATTGAATTAGCGATTAGCACGGCCGGCAAATGTGAGAGGTGAGTGATAATTTTTGCGGCATTTCGCGACGATGCGATGCGGCCGTCACTCTCCGGCTGCCATCTCCACAATCGTTTCGGCGACAGCAAGTAATTACCCGTTCGCGAAGCCCGCTAGATTAACCTTGCTAAAATCATTGCCCATCAGGGCCGTCGAGAGAGCACAACCTCACTCAAATTGCGTTGGTTCGGAAACCGAACGAGACAGATCCCAACGGCAAGATTATTAGTTATCGCAACCGAGCGAGCCGGCGTCACCTGTGGTGACAGGACCACCTAAAAAGAGTACATAGTTTTTTTTTTGTTTTTTTTTAACGAATCTTTTTTCTTGCCAGACTGTGGAATGTCTGCCCAGTTATGGACGTCCTTGGCTCGCGGAGATCTCGCCCGGTGCCGAATCTGATAAGGCCAATAAAGCGAAGCCTATGCTATATCCACCTCCAATGACTACACTTTCGATCAGGTTGACCTAAATCCACATGCTCCAGACGGTTCCATCATAACGCGATCGTCCGTACGTAGCGACCCAAACAAATATGCTTTGTTTATGTTTTCTCTACATCTTAATCTAAGGCGGGCAGCATAGCTAAAGGAAATACGCAGACGTCTCCCGTTAATAACAAAAACGCATCCACGAGAATCGGGAAGGCAAACACAGAGCGAATGTTTGGACGTCCCGAGTGTTGTGATATCCTTACGTCAGGACTCTCTTCGCTTCGGCAGGATCTCAAGGTAAAGGAAGGAAGGAACACTCTTCTTTAGCTCACGATCCCTTAGTATGAGGCGGAGGATACGGAGATACTGTTTGCTTGTAGGTGGCAGCATTCATCCCGGCGCTATCGTCCTGCCGTCGGTGACGCCACACTAATGGATCGATTATCTCGGAACAGCAGGACCAGCAGTCCAGCAACAAGGCTTCCACTGTCGGTAGATTCAGAGCACAGCAGGTAAAAGTGGACCCACGATTCTGGAATCCTTCTCTTCGAAATCCTCTTCCCCGGGGGCAGACTCCGCTTTTGAAGATCGTTTTCTTGTAAAGTTGCCAAGATAAGGGCGCGCGATGTGTTTGTGTGTTTTTCTACAAAGATAAGCAAAAAAACAGACCTCTAGAACGTACAGATTCTTTTATTGTTGGGTAGGTAAGGAAGTAGGAACAGGAAGGTCGAATCTTCTCGGGTTCTTTCCCAATGTACACGATCTCCACGCCGCGGGTGCTAAGCGAATGTGTCAATAACTTTTCGGTCCATTGATGAAGAAGAGCTGCGCACTTGAGCAACGCCGTTGTAGTGCTCTCGAGACACAATTCCGACGATCACGGCTGAGCTGTTTGACATCCGGTTCGATAGCTGATGACAGCACATGATTGGGGCTACGAAATTTGGCAAATGACGAAACGGTTGGAGTGCAAACAAAAACATTGCCCCGCCCCACGCGCCTTCGTTCCCAAAGTCCACAACGTTGCGCGCGTTCACACAGGCGGGGGGGCTACCACGCGGCACAGATGCTGGACCACGCGCAGCAGTAAAGTGACTCGAGAATCTGTTCAAGTACGCAGCACGCGGGAGGCAGCACTCGCGTGACAAAACGGTACCGAATTGATGGACGGTACGCGGAGCTGACCCGTGGAACGTGGACGATTTGTTTGGGTTAAGGCTTACGCGGAGCGCACTGATGATCGCCATCGATCATCATTATTTTTGGGATGGGTTTGGGTTTTCCCCACACATCGCCGTTCACTGCCGGCGAATATTTCAGCCTCTCATTAATCAGGCGTATGTACCGAACGCGTGGCGTGTAGGATCAAGAATCAAGTGAAGCTCCCAGGTCTCATCCTTGAACGCCGAGCACAGCACGCCATTGTTGACTACCCCCTCTCTATCTTGAGACATAAAGACGACCCCGCAGCGACTGATGAAAGTGTTCCGATTCCGTATGCTAATGATGCTGCACAAGCAGACAACCGATCAGCGATCGACCTCGACAGGCGTCGGAGTCATGAAAGACTCCTGACAGACCCTTTCGCGATTAACCTCCCCGATTTGTTCTTGAACCGAACTGCGTCACCTGCAGAACAAAGTCCCAGTTCCGCACGCGGCACGAAAATATTGATACACATTCCAAAGCGCGCAGCAAAATGCGTGGAATTTTTCCCGCGGCGGAAGAATGTCGCGTAATAAACTGTCGGCCGGGTAATTTGTGGATGCGGTCGGGCCCAGCATCTGCTTTCGGGGTTGCGAACGCCAACCAGCGGGCCGGTAAATATTATGAAGACATCACTCATTTCCCGCCATCGGGCAGCAACAACACAGCACCCTTATCTATTTTCATTCTATAGTTATAATTCGAGACAAACAGTGACGAAAGTATGCCAGGAATGCGATGCCGACGATAGGCCACATGACGCTCGCTGAATCATCGGCTCCGGCCAGGAAACGGCCAGGCTCCCACGCTCCGCAAATGCTTCCGGTCCGTGGCACGCCAGCGGCACGCACGTGTCGGAGGCACATCAAAGTCAATCCTCGGATCTCGGATCGTAACGCGATCGTGATGCGCAAACCGCGAACCACCAACTGCTTGATCCAGATTTCGGGCCTGATCCATTCTCCCCGGGTGTTTGGGGGGCAGAGAAGAAAGGAACGCCAAACAGCTCCGTAAATAAAACATTGTTGCTATTTCTGAGCGTTCGCCCATCCAGCGGCAGTCATCAGCCGGTCAATGTGGAGACTATTTTTGGCCCGTTCCAAAACTTGCACTCCACCGCAGCGGCCCTTTAGCGGCCGCTAACCGACTATTAATAGGCGTGTAACCGACCCCGTGTGCGTGTGCGAATATCAATGGGGAGCTAATTTTAGCACCCACGCAGCTTCCCGCAGAAGGGTGGCAGGAAGGCACCTCCTGGATCGAGGAGTCCGGGGTGCCGGGGCGAGATTTGTTTGTTTATGTTTTCCGTTCTTAATGTTTTCGCACAGCTTCAGCGCCGGCTGGCAAGAATTTTCATATTCCATCATCCGGCCCAGCTGGGATGGTCGGAGTTCGGGCGGGGATCATTAGTGTGCGCGCCGGGCCGGGCGATTTATGGAGTAGTAGATCGATTGACAGACCGACCCCCGGGGCCGGCTTCGGTAAATCATCAAGCGGCATTCCCCGGCCCCAACAGGCAAACGAAACCGCAAGCTTCCGATGCGGGTGTGTGTGTGCGTCCGTGTATTTTGTTTCACACCGATAAACATGCTAAATCTTCCGTCAAGTAGCTCGCCGCACGGTAGCTTCCTCTCCAATTTCGGTAGGCCACGGTCAACGGAGGCACATTACGCATATTTCCGACATTTCACGAGCTTCTGGACACGCTCTGCGCCCTGTTTACATTGCGAACCGTTGAATCATCCTCCGCAATGGGGCCAGCAGTGGATGGGAAAACTATGCGTGTTGTTTCAGTTTTTTCGTGTGTGCGCAAAGAAACGGGGTCTAAGTAGGCGAGTCATGATGACAGAGGAGCACATGCTGACGGCGAGCTGTCATCGACTGATGAAGAAGAAGGATTTATGAACTGCGCCCGCGATACGGATTCGATACATTAAAAAAATCTGTTTTTTTCCGTGGTTACCCTATGGGCAGCAAAATATTTCAGCTTCCGAACGATAGACAACCTAACCCTAAAATCGACCATGACTTCATAGGCCGCGCGAAACTGGTCTCGTAGGAAGAGAGCTAATTGAGCGAGCACTTGAGTCACTCGCCGGTTAGCTTCGGCTAGCCTTTTGGAATAGGCAAACTTCTTAACTGCTGCTGCCACCGAACATTCCGAAATGCCACTCGATGTCACTTGACTCGCTGCTCAACACGATCAGATAATTGCTTATCGAGGGCGCATCAAAAGCTCGCCCGCAAAAGTTCCCGTGCACAATGACGGTCCGTATTTTTGGCAAACTACCCGGGGGAAGTACCGAGCCGAGTTCTACTGATGAGAAATAGATACAGAATTCGTTGTGGCCCTAGAAGAGGTATGGCGAAGCAACGGCTCTGATAAGATCACCGAAAACAATCATGACTAACCGCGCGCCCGGCCAGGGTGTACATCTGGTTTCCGTTCCAACATACGCCATATCTTGCAAGAGTCGAAAACTCCCTGACGAGTCTGCGACTCGGTCTGGATCTTGTCTGACTTAGATCACTGCGGGACGCAACACAACCTTGTCGCCATCTTTCCTGGTTTGCACGTCTTTATCCGACAGTGGAAACTTTTTCTGTGAGCGATACAGATGAGAGAGAAAGAAAAAAAAGCGAGTGCGTTCGTTCGTAATTAGCCGGGCCGAACGTAAACATCCTGCTTTCAGTTTCCATAATTCATGTCGAACCGAAAAAATATGCACCAACTGCATCTGCAACTGCATCAACATGCCGGCAGGCCGGACGGGCCCGTAGAGCAGCAGCTCTCCAGCTGTGGCCGTAGCGAGCCCTGCTGAGGGAGGCAGATTAAGCGTACTTACCGACGGATTACCGCCTGCGTTGTAAGATGCACCGATGATGTCCACGTTCAAGGCGGGCTTAGAGGCAACCGCGCCTGCCTCGGCCGATGCTTTTGTTCTAGGTACCGCACATTGCAGTTTGCGTCTCATTGCCGCCTCCCGAGGAAGGGCTTCGATCGTTATCTTCCAGCTCCGGGTTAGACGCATGTTGGCGGAGGAAATCAATTCCGGCAATAGGAGGCAACGGAGGCAAGCGAAAACAAAAAGTGCGTCGTAATTTCACTCACTGGAACAACCTCTGGAACCAATTTGTCATGCCCTTGATCCCTGCGTTGTTATTCTTTTGCATGTTTCCGATCTTTTTTCCACGATCGTGTCGGGTGTTTTTTCTTTCTCCTTCCACACACTAACGGCGATGGTAGATTTCCACACAAATCCCTTTCGAACGACGGGTTTCGTACAACCACCACCGGCCTGGGAAATGGATAATGAAGGACCGGATGGAATGTTTACTTGTCGTTTTGTGATGTTTTTTGTTGTATTACTCTTAACTTGCTCGTGCTTCTCGAGGACACGATTTGTGTTGTCCTTCACGGTGCTTTTCATTAGTGTTTCAGCAAGCAGCCAAATTAGGGACCTTTGTTTACCATCGTAAAGCTGGGCACTGCGATCGAGAAAGAAAAAGGTGTCGCTTGTTCACACATCCCGTCAAACGCGCGTGTCCTAAGCAAGCTTTGGAGTTGTTATTTTTGTTGCTGTGTGTAGTTAACATCCAGAAATAGGCGAGTGCTCCATAAATAGCTTTTTATCTTAAAAGTAGATAAAACTGAACTTTTCCGATCCGTTATCGAAGTCTTTTGTTGGTAAACTAGCCCGGGCGAGTTGCTATTGAGCCGTCATACGGCGACTGACAGCTGACAGCGTCATCCATCACACCGGGCCGTCCGGTCGGCGTTGTTCGGTGCAAATGCTGCAAGTTATCTGGAGCCAATCTCCAAAAGCGGGCTGGTGAGAACATTAATACCCGATTGTTATAAATCAGACAAAAACGCATAATCCCAGATTAGGGTTGGGTGGCGTGCCACCTCTTTTAGTGCCTCCAATAGGAACCGGCGACCCCCTGCAGATAGTGGCGAACGCGTCGGTTGGGAATTCCCTCACAACCACAGCCGGGAAGCGGACGGTGACGAAATATTACGAGCACTAGAGACAAATTGAGCGTGCTAATCGCAAAGTAATCGCCGCAAGTCATCTTTTTTCGGGCGCTTTTTTTGCCTCGGGCTAGTGTTTTCTTCACCTCGCAAGATAGGGAAATCCCCCGGGGAGACAGAAAACCCCCGTCGTCGAAGCAGACCACGACGCGTTCGAACGTGAAAAGAGTGCCAAAAGAAGGGATCTCCGCAAGATCAAACATACCGGATCTGGCGTGCGCAAGGAGAAGTGGAAGCTTCTCTGATCGGACACAATGATGTGGTGTGTCTCTTTCTGTGTCTTTTCAGAGCTGACACACAGCGTACCGTGCCCGTGATCAATTCGAACCAGATTGCGGATGCAATCGAATGAATCAGCGCTTTGCTGGCAGCGCGAAATCGGGAACCGGCAAAACTGGGGCCTGTTTGGGCATTTCTCGTCACGTTTCTGGAGCGAATCACACACGAAACACACCACGAAGAGAAGACAACATTTGGAGTTGGGTTAGGTACGTTCCCGCACAGTCATAGTACCCGGAGGCGAAACGGTGAACTGATGGAGTCATCAAGTCGAGCCTACCCTCCACCTAATTAGCAGGCCGATCCTTATCGCCACCGTGCACGAAGCAGAAGATCGTCCCTGCGGTTTGATTTTATTCCTTTTCTTCGAGTCGTTGAGGTACAGGCGAAAATCAGTAGCACACAATTACGTGGATCGTGTGATAAGTAGCCGGCTCCTGCGCGTTGTTCGCCTGACGGCAGGGCGTTGATTATAATCTTTACCATCCCGATACGGCGAGGGTTTTGGAAAATCGTGCCAACCAGTGGCAAACAAAGTGGTTGTAAAAGTGTGCCCACATGTTCACACGATAATGATTTATTGTGTTTCGCATCACGCCAGCTATAAAATGTGGCACGAAAGTGAGGCTCATTCGAGGCGGAACTTACGGGGTAGAGTTCCATAATCAAGCAGCTCGTTAGACCATTCCGACTGTACTGTAAACAATGCGTAATGAAATTTGAAATCTCAATCGACTACGTTACCTTTTCTACACGAACTTTTCGTGTTACCCTCTACGTGGCTGTTCAATCCAGCGCACTGTAACCTTTCAATCAGAGACGCCTTTCTTCCAGCCATCGGATTCTTCACTTCCAAAAAAGGGTCCTCCTCACCCGGTACATCATTAAGTTCGCGAATTGCCGCCATTCCGCGTGCGAATCGCCCGACCCGACGGATGCAGCTTAATGATCGATCCGTGGTCGATCACTTACGCAGTTCGCCGTCCCGAAGCGGTAGCTCATGCAGCTAATAATTTCTTCACCGGCCCGGCCACACCAGCTCATTGCCACCGCAGCCGCCACTGCTAATTACTATTTATCGTTGTTGACTGTGTCGGCAGCGATTCTTCTCGTGTGCGCGAGTAATTTATGCGCCTCCTGCAGCCCGGCCCCGTCTCTCCCGGTCCCGGTGGACGACGCTTGGGACCGAACCTCGGTTGCGTCCGCACTGTGCAAACATTGGTACATCCGCTCGCTGGTCGCAGGAACGCCGTTTTGGGGGAAGAGTGACCGACGACGGAGGCCTCCGCTTCCCCGGCAGGTGACAGATGAAGATGAGCTTTCTTTTCGCTCCGGACGGGAGACCGGTGTTGCATACATCAAACAAGTTACCTCTAGTCGGTGGTACGTCGGGCACTGGGCCTTTTTGCAAATGCGATGGAAAAGCTGGCTGGAGTTGCGTGTGGTCCGGGCCCGCAAGCAAGACCGAACAAATAGCGAACGGTGTCATGCCGTGGAATGATGATGTAGTCTAGTGGCGAACTTAAGAGTCAGCCACTCCGGGAGGCCGCAAGTCGTTGATTGCACAAAACAAACCGATCATCAGCTGGGTTTCCCTGCAGGGGCGAAGTCAAGCGAAACATTGTCACGGACGTTACAGGAGATACAAGTTCTTCACTATTCTGCTGACGTCCGGCCGTCATCGGGTCCGAAAAGTTTTGATTCTCGTGCACAACGACCTGCCACAAGAAATCGGGCTTGCAAATCTATTACTCCAAATCTCATTCCAGCGTCCGATCGCCGCCGACAACCCAGACATCACGCTCGTACCTGGAATGTCTGACCGTCCTTGGGATGAGTCGTTTTTTCGGAAAATCAGTTTTACACCTAACACTAAATCATCTTCCCCACACACGGCCACAAATCCAATCCCCCTGACGCAGATGACGTGCCCGATGACTTGGGAACGTGAAATATGACCGCTCGGTGAGGGCGCACGAATGTTTTCTTATTTTCTGTCATAATTGTCACGAGCGCACTGCGCGCCGGTGCCGCCGCCAGGAATTGGACACGCTCGCGGCATTCATTGCGCCCTCCAACCGTGCAGCTTCACGCCGCGAGCCGCTCTGTGTTTATGCAGCCACGCAAAGCAGTCGCCCCGGCGTGCAGCCGAATAGGCGTCACTGGAAAGTCAAGTTTAAGTACACAAGCATCATAAGTGCACCCTCCGAAACGATGATGGACTGAAATCGAGCTGCTCGAGCTCGAAGGGGTGCTGCCAGAAGAACGCGCAGCGTAGTGGCAATAAAAAATCAATCTCCCAATCGGGCTTAAAAAAAACTTGTGGAAACCACAAACGTCAACTAAATCATTTCGGGCAGAGGCCCTTCGGAACATTAGGACAGCGCCTAAGTAAACACACGCATGTTGGCAGGGTATTAAAATCGGGTCAAACCCGGTGCTGGGTGTGCACCGCAAATGGGTTTATAATCAGAAGGAAGAGTGGAAGAGACGCACCGCACCCCAGCCCTTCGTCAATAAACGGCCCATTATGATGCCGACCGTATGACGGAGCCATATGGTACCGGACTCAACCCCAGCAACTTCAGGGTCTCCCACGATCATGACCGTAAAATTGTCGGATTACCACAATCGCACGATGAGTCGAAACACCGCGAGGGATGGAAGGAGTGAGCAAACGACGTGCTAGACAAACAATCCGCCGGATTACTTGACTTCCGGTCTGCCCGAGGACTCCCTCCCGGGGTCGGGTTATCCTGGATTGATGAGGAACCGGCGAACGGCGCTTTGTTTTCGGTGATCGCACGGGGAACTCCGGATCGGGACCTGGAAAACCCCCTTCCTGCTTTACGATTATTGCTTGCGGTGGGCTTGCGCCTAATCGGGTTTCGGCTGCTACCCGGTGTGTCAACGACCTCCTGGGAAGGGTCCGCCCGTCCTACCCGTTCGATCCAACCCGCTTGGACACGTGCGCACGCACTCGAAGTCAATAAAAAGATATAGCGACCAAGGGAAGAGGGCATCACATCTTTCCGATGCATCTTCCCGAACCCACAACAAACGGCCGTTAAAAAAAAACAGATGCTTCGCTCCGATTATAGATTCACCCACTCACCCCGGAGTGCGAGGCGGGCAGAAAAATCGGTTCCGTATGGTTCACCATCGGGCAGACCCTTTAAAATTGGATCCGATTGGGTTGCTTTTTCGGGGTTGACACTGGTGCCTCCGTT
Organism: Anopheles dirus; assembly: GCA_000349145.1. NCBI lineage: Eukaryota > Metazoa > Arthropoda > Insecta > Diptera > Culicidae > Anopheles > Anopheles dirus. Next base: position 5,936,635 of record KB673534.1, read on the forward strand.
ACCTAACCGGTGGCAACGTTGTCGATAATGGCTCCCGATCCGAACGCATGTTTACCTTTCAGGGCGGCGCGCATACCTTATTAGCATCGTTATGTGTTTGGCTCAGTTCTGCCGCCGTCAGTCGGCTTCCTCGTTGACATAACCTTGCCGAATGGTGACTTGCTCGTCGTCACGGGGCACAATTTAAATCAGGATGTACCGAGTGACGGCGTTCGTTCCGGGCTTCCCTTCGGCCAGACGGTCAGTGAACGCCCTCGAAGGCACGGTGGCCCATTCCTTGGAGCAATCGGTTCCATTATGTTGTCTGTCAACAGCGTTTCTTTTGACCGGTGCGCTGGTGCCTCCCCGGGGAAGGGCGTGTGCCTTAAAGCATTATCCTTATCATCTCCGCAAGCCCGCGACGAAGGGTTATGGAGGGTTCAGTAAGCGGGCAGTAGACAGGCTTTCAAAACTTGAACGAATGTGTACACACGACTGGATCGTGGGTCGTGATGAGGACGTTGTGAAGACTTCATCAAAGCCCATCGGCGTCCCATCCCGGGCGACATTATGTGTCGCGCTCAATAGACACAATAGGTCAGATTACGCGCCGGGTCCCTTCGAGGCGGTGTCACTCCCCGACACCGACTCCTTAACCCCATGCACACCCGCCCCCTTGAAGCCCGTGTCAAGGGTGCTGGTGTGCTGTCAAAATATTTGCACTCGACACTGTACACCTAGCAGGCGTTGCGTACTTGCCGCAGCGTGCGAAGCTCCCATCAAATTCGGGCCCTTCCAACAGGCCGAGATCTTGATTCTTTGCGCAAGAAAATGTAAGTGACGATGTGTTTACTCGCCCCTGACGCGGACCGAGGTCAGCCGCGACAAAGCGCCCAAACAGGTCCCTCTGCGGCGTCTCGTACTACTGTGCAGAGAGTGGAGACCACCCGTGTGAAGATCGTGTCCAGCACACGCAGCACACCTGGTCGTTATCGGCCTGGTGGGATATGTGTCACCAATGTCACCAATGTCACCAGCGTGGTCAATCCAGGTCCGGCGGGGGTGGGATCATTGCCCATATGTTTCCATTTCCTGCCCATGACCTATGGGTACCATTTCCTTGTCCCACACGCGCGCGCTAATTAACATTGCAAATTCCTGAAATTGTTTCGCGCTCGCTTTTACACCGAAAAACCGCGTCAACATCGCGAGATTAGCGTGCTGGGTGGGTTTTTGGACTGTTTGAGATGCAGGAGCCATGTGTGCTGCCGTCTGGGTCCCACGTTCGGCAGGAGTGTGAGTACTCAAGGTCTGCCCCCGGGGTTGGTGTCTAGGTGTGTTGCACTCGGCACGTCGGTATTTAGTTTTACACATTTAAAGATGCCGATGATAATCGGTTTGATAAATATTTACCGTGCGTAAGGTATAGGCGCCTGCACGAGATACGTTGCTGCGAGATTTGATGGTAAAGCAGGTGACCTTTGGAACTTCTTGTACTAATTGTTCTACTAACGTCTCAAATCTTATTCTCTCTCTGCAATGTATTGAGAACATGTCTTGGCAGCCTAGGCAGTTTGCTTTCGCCGTGGATTAGAGTTAATAATAATTATAAACCCAAAACATCTTGAAGAGTGCAATGATCCAAGGCATATTAGTGAGCTGATCTATTACGCAAAATGTTCAAACGGAGATCCCTACTTCTTGACGACTATGGACAACTAAACTCGCATATTCTTCAAAGATCAAACATCTGAACAGAATCCCAGTTCGTCCATAGTAACATCACAATGATTCACGATATTACTCCAGTTTATGATTATACGTCCCCAATGTGTAAGATATGATAGATTTTCACGCTCCAGAATTATCGCTCTCCATTCGCGGTGCGACTCATAAACCACCAACTAAGACCACCTCGCTGTCCACCTGCGCCTTGTGCCCACCTAGTGTGAATGAAATATTACGACACTCTTCTCAAATGACCGTATCCCCTTGGGGGGAGAACCCGAGACGGAAGAAAAGACCACGGCAGGGACGGCATTAATTGGCACATAAATTTGGCACCTGTTTGACGCAGGTCTTCCTTTTATACATTCGCCGTGAGATGCCACATTCCCCAGGCCGCAAACCGGTCCGAGGCTGAAGAAATTTCGTGACGATTCCTGGACTGTCCGTTCTGAGCTGGGGCTGGGAACCGGCCGGTCGCCATTCTTCAATCGGTGCGGACCCATTTCATTATGCATGATAATGTCCATCGAACTCTCCGCGCTCCGGTACGATCATCTGCATACGGGATTATGACTCTGTTTGGCGTGTTGTGTCGCTCCTTCTTTTTCGTGGGATTTTTCCATACGCCCATCCGTTCACTTTCGAACGGCGTGCCGCGTGGCCTTTCTCCGTATGTGTGTATGTCGGCGTGTGTATGTGCTCAGTAATTTATGCCCAGTCTACTCCTCCATCACTCATGTGTACCGTGTGTCTCCTCTCCTCTCTCGATTCACAGATGAACATCAGCCAGCAGGAGTACGAGTCGAAGTATGCGGAATATTTGGACCGCGTCAATCGCCGCCAGTCCCTGCGTGAACCCGGCGACGACGACGACGAAGGCTGGCACGAGCGGCGGCGCCTCTTCAGCTTTCCCGGCTCAGGTGAGTGACAAAATCGCCGAGAGGGAACCACGGTGACAGCTTTACGGGCGCTGATAGGACGGGAAAATTCGAAAATATGGAGGTCGCACAATCCCACCGCCATTTGTTACGCGCTACAGCCGGCGTCAGGGGGTCAAGGTCGAGGGTCGTGCTCGGAAGCTTATCTAAACGCCCGCCCCATTGCCGAAAGATGCGACGGGATCGGTCCCGCGAGACCCATTCACCAAGGATGTGACGCAAAGTGAAGCGTTAATAGAAGCATAAATTGTAGGATTTTCGCGTTCGCGTCCGTGTGGGAGCTTTGGGTTTTTTTTGTTGCTGTTGGCGCTCAGGTAGAATTAGCATAGACCAGGGGATCTGAAATGCAGCGACTGGACTTGATAAATCCCTTGACTAATGGACAAATTTTAGGAGGCATTTATCGAAAAGGTCGTAAAGTAGGGTCAGCGGTAATTAAAAGTTTTTGAGACATTTGAATAATCTCCCGCGCAAGGCCACGACAAGTCCTCGGTGTTTGTAAGCTGTCTCCGTGAGCTATGCCTCATTCGCACGTACTCACTGCTCCAATTTCCTTCCAGATCACACGCTAAACCACCGGAAACTGCGCCGCAAGCGTTCGCTCAACAACGACTTCGATCTCGTGTACATCCGGTTCGACATACCGACACGGAACGCCACCACCGGCGAGATGACGGGCTTCCAGTCGCCCTCGCTCTACCACGATCCAAGCGCGCCGGGGACATCGGACGCCGGCGGCGATGAGGACACCGACGCCGCCTTCGTTGTCGATAATCCCACCAACGCGCTCGATCCAGTGCAGCATCATCATCACGCCGGCGGCAGGGGGCACCGGCAGTCACTGTCCGAGCTGCCGCCCATCTCGCCCGAGAACATCGAGGAGTCGTCGCTGAACATCATGCTCACCAGAAGACAAAACAGCGCACGCAGCACAAACGCGCACGCCAGTAAACATCAACATCACTCGCAGCAGCAACCGGCGCATCAAGTGCAACAGCCGGCCCAGCAGCAGACACCCGCGCAGCTCCACCAGCATCAGCTGCAGGCGCACACTGCCGCCGGTGGGGCCCACCGGCGGAAAGGGCGGGTGCGATTCAAGCAACATCAGCAGCATCACAACCAACAGCAACAGCAGCAGCAGCAGCAGCTACATCTTCATCACCACCAGGCCACCGGCCGGACGACGGTGACGATACACGTGTACCAGCTGGTGGAGCCGTACGAGCGTCACTTCCTAACCTCCAAGACGCTCGCCGTGCAGGAGATCCCACCGAACGGCAGTCGCTGGTACCAGCTGCCGCTGGAGGAGGCGGTCCGCACCTGGCTGGACGGGTCGCGCAAGAACCTCGGGCTCGAGCTGTACTGCGAGGGTTGCCACGCGCACGACGTCCACATCGTGCACGACTCGTCGCCGTACTTCCGCAGCTACGACGAAACGCCCGTGCTGAACGTGGTCGGGCGGCTGGTGCAGCGCGAGAAGCGCTCCCGGCAGCGGTACCGGCCGCAGGTCCGCGACTACCTGTCCCCGCCGAAGACGACGGCCTGCACGGCCGGCAACAAGCGGTGCTGCCGGCACCCGCTGCTCGTCAACTTCCGCGACATCGAGGGCTTCGACTTCATCATCCAGCCGAAGATCTTCGACGCCGGCTTCTGCCGCGGGCGCTGCCCGACCAAGTTCAACCCGGCGACGCACCACGCGCTGCTGCAGAGCCTGCTGCACGAGCACATCAAGTACGACGTGCCGAAGCCGTGCTGCGCCCCGTCCAGCCTCGACCACATCGATGTCCTGCACGCCGATCCGAAGAACCCGCAGCGGCTGAAGGTGTCGACCTGGCACAACATGCGCGTGCTCGAGTGTGCCTGCTCGTGATGCAATGGCTCGTGTCTGCGAAAAGTGTGTGGTGAAGGCATTTATCTCAACGTAAACGAAAGTATTAGCCTGCACGGTGGTGACACAGGAGATGCAGGAAGATGGCAGCTGCTAAGGCAGGGGCATGTCGGTGCGTTTGCGCTATCCACGTGGAGCACTCCATTGTACACTATCGGGCGGACATTACAAAAAAACGGGTTCAAACGCTGGATAACAGCTGCAAGAGAAAGAGAGAGAATATATATTTAGAACTAGCAGAAGAGTATGGTTAGGAAGGTGCAGGAATGGTTAAAAAAAACTGCACAGATTAGAATCAGACCGAGAGCGGAGATGATCCAGGCATGCGACGAGCGAACTCCGCGGAGATGGTGATGTGCTGAGTGTTTTAATTTTATTTATTTATTTATTCACTCTGCCGCGTACTCGCGGCGGTTGGTGCATCCAAGCAATCCGGTCGGTGCCGTTGTGTGTGTGTGTTTTGTAAATAATATGTAATTGTATGTATTGTATGTATGTAGGTCGTCTTGTTTTCGGCCTATTGCTTTTGATTTTTTTTTTTTGCGATTTTTTGTTTCCCTTACATCCTGCCGTTTCGCTCTCTTTTTGGCCACTCCGCGCGCGAGCGAGCTAGTTTACTGACGTATTTTTGTCTTGTAATTGCAATCTTTTTTATCTCAACAGGATAGCGTTTCGTTTTTCGTGTTTTTTTTTTTTGTAATTTATAACATAAGCTAAACCTGCTCCGATCCTGAGCAGGGCACTGTTTCGTAGAGATTTCTGCAGGAAGCTACCGGCAAAAATAGCTAGCTAGATGCTAACCTTCACTTACCAAAGGTGGTAACGACCAGTTTCAGGGATTTTTTAATTTGTTTTCGTTGGTTAGGTGGACCGAGCGGGCTCCACATTACCACTGTGCGATTACATTACAGCCGACTAGAGTTACTCGTTTAAGTATAGTTTTCGCGCCATAAAACGAACACGCATACACACTTGTAAATATAACGATGTGCACTACGAGAGACTCGGTTCCTCCGGAAGCAGCGTGTCGACGACGATGGTAGTGTCCTATTTATTGAATCTACGTGTACCTTTAGTGCGCACACCCGTACAAAACTGCAGCTCACCAGTCTCTACCCAGCATTGGAAAAAAGCACGTTATCATATAAAGAAAAGGTAAAGCAAGTTTAACAAATAAAGCGAACGAAACGAAGAAAAAACGAACGACCGGCGTACCGATGGTGGGGTAGTTTCATTAACGAAAATTAAACGAAAAACGAAATGTTCAATGTTCCTGTTCCCGATTCACGATTCGAAAGCAATAACACACACAAAAAGGACGAACGCTCTCCCTGCTTGTTCGAACAACCCCCCATCCGCTTGTAGATGTGAGTGTGAGTGTCTATCAGCTGTGGAGACGTTATTTGGAAGTTGGCATTATTGGCGATATCATTTAGAAAATAAACATGCAAACGCTAAAGACGGGGTGTATGTGTACCGGCTATCATAGAATCGTGATATGCATCCGAAAACTAGTAGGAATACTGTTTGAACATCAAAACCGAATCGAGAAAGACGTATTTTTTCACTCATTTCTATATTCTTTATCGCATAAAAGAACATTTACATGATGTTATGATATTTCCAATAGTTTTTTTTAACGGACATGTCAAATCGAGCATGGCGCTAACGCAGCCACCAGCACGCAGCCGGATCGAAGCAGCTATAGAAAGTACGCAACTGAGAAAACCCGTTTACACGAAGCGCAATACGATAATTGGCGATTAGGTAGTTGCGCCAGTACACGATATTTTTGCTAAATATAACTACATTTGCTTATATACAGATACACACACACACACACACACACACACACAATATTTTTTTACCTCAAGTTGCGCTTGAGTAGCACCTACTGAGTCATTCGCGCTGGGCGAATGTTGTGCTTCGTGTAAACGGGCTTTGATGTGACTCAAAATCACAGTGGTCGAACCCCACATTATGACAGTTGTCATGGTCCCTCATTAAACCACTGTGCGGTTTGTTTACAACAGCAACAAAAACACCACCCCGATGACAACATCGATCGGAAACAGTTCGGAAATTGGAAGAATTTTGGTGAAATAGGAATTCTGCTGCAACAATGCCGCTGTACGAGACGGTATTGCAGGAAAAGCCCGCAATCGTGCTGGAAATAGGAAATGCATTGACGAAGTAAGCTGCCGAAAAGCGCACCATATCGCACGGTACTAAATGAAAATTTCCACTCCAAAACACAGATTGGGATTCGCTGGTGAGCCGTATCCACGTAGCATCATTCCCTCTGAAGTGGTGGACCATCGGGCGAAGAACGCCGGTCTGACCACCCCCAACCGGAAGCTGTTTGCGTACGGGAACGAAACCGAGCTGTACGACGCTCTGGTCGAGTTTCTGAAGACCATCTTCTTCAAGTACGTGCTCGTTAGCCCGAAGGAGCGCAAGATCGTGGTGGTCGAATCGGTCCTCTGCCCGACCGCCGTCAAGGAGGGTCTCGCCCGCGCCCTCTTCTGCCACTTCGACGTGTCGTCCGTGTTTTTCGTGCCGACGCATTTGGTCGTGCTGGCGACGCTGGCCGTCGAGACGGCGCTCGTGGTTGACATCGGCTACAAGGAGGCGGTTGTCGTGCCCGTGTTCTGCGGCGTGCAGGCACTGTACGCGTGGGAAGCGCAGCCACTGGCCGCCGAGAGCGTGCACGCCGAGATCCGGCGGCAGCTGGTCGCGTGCGGAGTGGCCGAACAGCTGCTGACCGAAGCCACCGTAGAGGACATCAAAATTCGCACCTGCTTCGTGACGACGGCCGCCCGGGCAGCGAAATACCGTGCCGATGATGGGCCGTCCCCTCCGGAACCCTGCCCGGACGTGGAGTACGCGGCACGGGGCGACGCGATGATAACGATCCCGGGACGGTTGCGTGAAACCGCCTACGAGGTGATGTTCCCGGTGGACAACGATCGGCTCGGGCTGCCGTACATCGTGCTGAACGCGATCCTGAGGTGTCCGCGGGACACGCGCGTACCGCTGGCGGAAAATTTGATCCTCATCGGTGGCTCCACGATGGTGCCGGGGCTGGCTGCACGGCTGAAGGCGGAACTGATGGCCCTGCTCGGGAGCGATCTGTACCGCGAGCGGTTGTTTGTGAGCGGGTTCAAGTTCCACAAAGCGCCGTCCGAGCCGAACTTTACCGGGTGGCTCGGTGGGTCGATCTACGGTGCGACCGATCTCGTGCTGACGAAGTCGATCACGCGCGAGGCGTACGGCAAGAACCAAACCATTCCGGACTTTACCAACTACGATGAGTCGCGCGGTGCACCGATGCGTGGCGGCTGACGGCAGAAGGGCAAAGGGACGGGGGGACGCGGGATAGCTGTTAAGTAACACCGTATTTATATTCGCTCTACATGTTGTTTACAATCGCTTGTATTTGATTTACTGTAAAAAGAATCTACTTCAAAATAAAGAAATAAAATTGATATTTAACCTTACCCTGGTTTTAGTTTGGGTTTTGCTGGAGGTTGATCCACCAAGCCGATAGGGGCAACCATACTTCTTTAATTGTTTATAGCTTCCCAGGAGAGTAATCAGTCCAAATGGAACTGATAAAAGCTCTGGATCGTAGTTCCTAGGTTCCTAGATTATCGTTGTGTCTTCCAACTACGAATTAGCACTGCAAAATGTAACGAAATAACGATTGAACGAGGAATTTGCGATAAAAAATCTTTTTTCCCTGTTATTTACAACATTTTTATACAATCCGTCCTCCAGATACATGAAAGCAACCAAGAACTTCGTTTTGCATGAAGAAAAAGTCACAAAAGGCATGAAATTGTTCTATTTGGTGTCCCCTAGCAACGCTTGGCTATCTAGATTGAGTGGCGCTTCGTGTACAGTAGGTGTACTACCTAAAAAGAATCTCTCCGGCACGTTAAGAGGCATGTACAGGTGGAAAAACAACATCCGGACACAAATAATGCCAATTTCTTTGCAAAATTGCAAAAAAAATCTCACCCCTACGCTGTGGCGACTCACACACGCACACACAGACACATGCACACGCTTGCCTACACTTGCCGGCTAGGTAAATATTGACCCCAAAACCGAATTCGATTGCCTCGCGGTGATCCTTATAATTAGCAGGAAGCGTCCCTCTGCCCCATTTCACGCCTCTAAGCCATCATCACTTTGCTGCGGCAGGAATTTGCTCGTTTTAGCGATTGTTTTCTTTTTTTTCCGCCCTGCACCACATAACCTTCAATATCAGCTGAGAGAGATGAGTCGGACGAGATGGGCAAAATGCATCATTACGAAACAGTGCAACCAGGATTGGCGGGTAAAAACCGAGAAAAAGTGCCGTTTCCATCCTGCTGCAGATTCGTTTTTAATTACATAAACACCGGAACACCGTCCGTAGTAAAAAAAATTGTATTTTGTAACATCGTTGCTGGCACTCCCCCTCCTTCCCAATCGATGCTGATTTGTTTGCCTTTTTTCTTCATCTATTAATAAGCGGAATGACGGAGGTCACCGAGATACGATGCAGCTAGACGGAAAACACATTCCCCCTGCCCCCCCGGTCGCTTTCGGATGCAGCTCCATCCCAATAATACAAGGACCATACTGAGACGACAAACTCTGTTATCGATTACGTGTATTTTCGAGCGAATATCAAAACGCATTTACCCAATTATTACACACACCAGTTGTGTCCCGCCTAGAGCTCGGCGGGACGTTCTCGCCCGTGTTGTGTACAGATGCAGCTCTCGTCGGCGCGCGTGTACCCTGTTCTTCTGGGTGATTCCTGCCGCACGTGTGTTCGAATGAGGTGATCCGCGCAAGATCCGCTGCGATGGATGTTGAGTTTTGGGAGGAGGTGCATTGCCGGTTCTCACGCAGGGCAGCTCGTTCTGCACACGCACACGCGCGCGACGTCACAGCAGCCCACGGTATGCTACGAGGTATAGGGGCAGTACAGCAGCATCCGGTTCTTGTTTTGCTGCTGCTGTTGGGTGGGTGATGAAGTTTGAGACTTTCTCCTTACGAACTGGTCACGAAAAGGCGCGTTCTTCGCTTCGCTAAGTAAAAACTAACGGCAGAACTTATGGTACCGGCCGCTGTTATTTGGACGAATCGGGCGTGTCGGGCGATTCGAAATTCGAAAATGGCAGCGTTTGTGTTGCATTTTAGGCAGCCTCCTTGGCGAGACGCTCCGCCTTCTCGACGACCTCCTCGATCGGGCCGACCATGTAGAAGGCGACCTCCGGCAGATGGTCGAGC